>VZRF01015380.1:115702-165225 GCA_013396875.1 Vireo altiloquus | reverse complement strand
CACTACCAAGAAGACCAGCTAGAGAGGATCAATGGAACATTTTTGGGATCCATGGAGTGGTGATATTTTCCTTATTCTGTCCCTGTCACTCTTTCTGTTGCCTCCACCTATTTTCTATTTTTCTCTTTCTCTCTCATTTACTATACAACAAAATCCATATTCTTTCTCTCATATTTACTATACAACAAAAACTGTATTATTGTCGCTGGCATATGGTCTCGTTTGCACCTTAATTTGAGCAGAGGAATTTCTAAAGGACCTTAATAATAATTGGATCGTAACACCTGCACACATGGATGCCCCAGCAGCCATCTTGACATGATTTCAGATGGGGCCAACGAGCTATACGGTAAGTAGGATGCTCCATGCTGCTCTTCAACTCTCACACTCTGGCACAAAATGTTGGTGAATTGGTGTAAAGGCACACTTGTTCCCTAAATCTGGTTTCCAAGGTCTATCTGGAAGAAATAGACTCTGGATACCTTCTACCCGTTCTGCTCACTTCTCTTCAAAAATTTACATCTGTTTTGTCATACAGCTTCTACTTGGCTATGCTTTGCAATGCAAAGTTATGATGTACACCATATCAACTTCTTCTGCCTGACAGACATTCACACAAGCTCCTTTCATCTCCACTGTGGGAAATACTAGGGATGGCAAGTAATACACTGCTACTAAAATGGTTCTAAAATGTCTCTATCAAGTTTCCACATTAGCTTGCTTTCACCACTTTCCCCTTGCATTCTGAGTTTAAGTAGCTGTCAATGAAATCTCAGAAAGGTCTCATTAGCTTTGAAGCTCCTGTCAGAGCCGGAGGAATATTTGTCATGTATTCCTCATATATGAGATTTGAGAAACTTGTTTCTGTCCATCCAAATCACATTCAGGTTCTGTGAAAAGAACAGTAATCAATCAATGACAGTACTATAGGGAATAAAAAATTCTTATGCACAAGCATTAACTAGCAACTCCTCACACCTTGCCCTTTAGCAACACCAGCTGACCACCCAGTTCAGCATATTATGTACTAGTGACATCTGATCCCATGTCACTGTGGCTTTCTTGAGCAGAAAGGTAGTTTGTGTGCTTTATAGCTCGCATATGTCTGACATTGTTATTCCGTAATCTTGTGCTGCTGTTCTTGCACCTCAGGCCTCTAAACCTTGGCTCTTAAATGTTTCTCTGCCTTCCACCCCACCTCCATAACAGCTGAGAGGCACAAATGCCCAACAGCAGCTGGGATTCCCAAGAAAAACCAGCAATAAAATAACATACCTCTAAGAAGAAGGAGACATGTAGATTTATGAATGTTTGAGTGACAAGTTTTAGTTATCCATGATAAACAGAATTTGATATTTTACAAAGAAACACCTAGAGTATGTCGAATAGAAGAAGTATATCAGGAAAATATTTAAAATTTCCTGTTACCAGGACTGATGATCTAGGTTCACATTTGGTCTAGCTGGAGACTTTCTGTGAAGTACTGTAACAATGCAGCCCAGCTCTTGAAGGTATTTGAAAATTACTGAAATCCATCTTCTTTTCAGATAGAGCAGACAAAAAATCTTTTCACTGATTGAGTCATTGTTCAAAACAGAGCAAAGGATTGCATTAAAGCAGAAATTACCAGGCTGCAGTATACATATTAATCCTTATATCTAATATATTTCCAAGTGATACTCAAAAACTGCTTTGGGTTGTCTTCGTGCCATATAATCACAGCCTGTGGCAAACAAAGGAAAGCCTATGGACTCCAGCATTAATATGGCTTCCTTGTGCAAAGAGAATGAAATACCTAAATATCATTAAAGACCTACACTTCACTATCCTACTTTTTGAATAGGGATTATTTGATAACATTTCTGCTGGCTACTATTATATAAATGTCTAGGAAAAAGAAGTGTTTGATAGTGTGCTATCAGTTCAATATGTTCAGTACAAATTATGGTGGGCCTTGATTTTCACTGGGGCTTGATGGCTACCATAATACAAATAAATAATAATAATAGCTTAAGAATATCAAAAAGAAAAGAATGCCTTTTATGCTTAGAAAAAGATTAGGTCAATTGATCTAGATTTCAGAAAGCAGTAGATGAGAAGACAAGTGTAACTTGTTATTGTTAAAAAGTAGAAATCTGTTAGCCTTTGATTTACTTGTAACACTGTTTAGCACACTGTTAAGTACAAAAAGAGTCAGGAGAACATAATATATCAGTGTAGTTGCTAGTATTCTTTAGAAAAAGTTAGTAAGGAACAAAAAGAACAGGCATGAAAGAATTTTTATCTAATACAATCCTTTGCTCAGACTTGAGCAAAGTTCTATCTAATAAAATTATTTTCTCCCAAGTTAATCAGTATAAGGTTCAGATGAAAGAAAATAATTTGCAGATGAATTGCTAATATGTCTTGTCATCCATGCCCTCCTAACAACATCTTTCTAGCCTGTTGAAACACTTATGTCATATGGAGAGACCTGAAAAGTTTGAATATTTTGGTCCACTGCCAAGAAAAACTATTTACCAATGGTACATACTGTACTGATATATACCACAAGAACAGATTTTTAACTAAGAATGAACATTAGGACAAGACCCTTTCCCTTCCCCTAGTACATTAAGACAGACTGGGATGCTGTGCTCTTCTCTCCAGAACCTTAATGAAGAAGCCTCAAATCTATCTTAGTAATGCAGTTCTGTTAAACACAGTATCAGGGTTCAAAGTCATTAATCTCACAAGCCTCCCAAGAAGTAGTATCATGCTGCTCTCACATTTTATGGACGAAGAATTAAGGTGCAGGAAGTTCATGTGGAGGGTGTGTCGGTGGCTGTAGGTGGGAGGATGTGCTTGCAAGCATGGAAGGGCATGTGTCAAATGATTGGCTGTACTATGTCATATTCTTTCTCCATTAAATGTAGCCCCATGTATTTAACAAGAAGTACCAGCTTTGTTGCAGGGTAGCTTTTGACTCTGAACCAATCCATAACTGTCTCAGGACATTCACAGTAAGCATGTTTTCCTCAAATTTCTGGACTACTTAGTCATCAGACTAGGTATGAGTTTTGAGAATGCATTTTCTGTCCATTGTACTGGTATGGAATAATGTGTCATGAAAAAGACTTTATTTCCTTAGGTAGTTGAGCTAAAACCTTCAAAGAAGCTCAGGGAGAGAGAGCTCAAAGATTAAGCCATTAAGAATTTCAGGCAGATCTTGCACAAACTGGAGAGAGTTGCTATCATTACATGTTGGTATGCTCCAAAGGTCAGCCTGATCAAAAGCTCTGCTTAGCAGTCAATTAATAACATTATTTAATATCAGGGAAAATAGGAAAAAAAAAGAAACACAATTAAATTTTCAGCATAGAAGCAAGTGACTGCAATATAATCTGCAAGTGCCACCCAGAAGTGCTCAGATAATTTACTATGATGGGATTAAATTACAGTTCTCTTACTTCTGGGGAGGTTTAAGTCTTCAACTTTAATATTTCTTTGGTGCATTAGCTGCATTTGCATTTATCATTGGCTTGTACAATGGAATTTTCACAGGACTTGACATCTTGAAGTCCTAACTTAGCACTTGGTCCAACTGCCTTTGAAGTCAACAAGAAGATTGCCACTAAGTTCAGTGAGAAGTTGGATCAGGCTTTATGATCACTACAGACTCATTATAATCTCACAGCTGGTAAGTACCATTTAGAAGTATAGCATAAAAGCTGTGATACTGCTAGGACGAGTTCAGTGAGAAGCAGAATGCCTTCACATTTAACATAACAATTTAAACAGATTTTAGAATTAGGTGCTTTCTTTGCACAGTATCAGATGACGCTTCTCAAAATTTATTGAGAAGATTCTCCATATTTTCTCTCTGATCTGCCTGAATGCTTTAATATGCTTTTGTTTTTTTAACTTCAAATCACAGAATGAAATTTCTCTCTGCCACCACAGAAAACAATTTTCTGCAAAATGGTTGCTTTTCCTGTGCTTTGCTAAAATGGTTCCTGCTAGGATTAGGTCTAGAATCATGGCAATTGCAAATGCTAACCCTTTTCCCATTACACTTCACAGTTTGTATATGATCAGATATTCTGTGTTTTCACTGTGGAGATGCTCAGATTGCTGTGATGAACAATTTGAGGGCAGATGTTTTCAAAAGGAAGCTCCACAATTGTTTTGTGAATCACTCTTTATTATGATTATAAACTAGAGGGTGAATGTTTCTGATGAGATTGAGGGCTCCCCAGGACTCAGGTGAGTTGGTGTTTGGCTGATCTGACAACATAGGTTTAGACTGACCTACATGGGAGGTATGTTGCTCACATGCAATCATGTTCCTTTGTGTCCTTCAAGTAAACTTGCAAGTATCAGCCCAAAGAGGTATTAAAGACAAAGCCTGAAGATGTAAGAAAGTGGTCTCAGAAGCTTTTAGGTGACTCAAAATACTGAGCATTCACCCATTAAACTTGCATACAAGAAAATGTTGCATACCTGAAACAATATTTATGTTTTCCCTTCCAATGAGTATTCTAAAATCCTTAAACACTTGATCCAAAACTGCTGTCTCCTCACAATGTGAAAAACTTTCCAGAAGTCATGATTCCCTCTTTGAGTCAGATACAAACAAAACTACGTTGAATATCAGTGTAGTTTGTGTTCATGGGTGAGGAAAAATTTTGCAATCTTTCTTCCAAAAAAGGTGCCTGGTTGAAGTATATGTTGGACACTGTGTACCCAGAGAAGACCCGGGGGTAACCAATCTAGCTTAATGCAATCTTGGAGCATAGGCTAAACCACTGAACCATTTCTGCCTTACTGATGTGGTTTACATCAGCTTGAGGAGAGAATGATTTCCTTGTAATGCAGTGATCCATCCATTACTTTATATATTGAACCAATCAATTTACTTGTTTATGACATGCCTTATGTTTGGGGAATCCAAAATTCTGATTCACTTGAAGTCCTTTTAATTATAGTATATTACTTGAAAACAAATGCTTTTAATATTCAACTTGAGAGTTTTATAAGCTATGCAAATATTTTATTTGTGGTGTTTTTCTGGTGCTTACAGCCAAAACTTGATAGCAAATTTTTCAGAAGGCTATATTATCTTACAGAAACCTAGGGAAGTTCATATTCCCAAAACTTACTTTTTCATTTGCAGATTATACATTGTACTCTATCTTAATTTTTATGCTTTTAAAGCTTTTTCTAGTAAGTAAATGAAAGTATAGTATCAGTCTCTGTTGTTTAAAAATATATACATAAATTTTTGGTCAATTTGACTAAATGAAGGAGCATAGTTATTAAACAGTATTTTATGTTGGGACTTTTTTGACACTGTACAACTAGGTTAGCTGTGGAAAGGCTGGAAATTCTACCGTAAAGCTCTTCTACTTGCATACTGCATTTTGAAGAAGTAAATCCACTGAAATTTTCAAGTAGAAGCCAGTTGAAGAAAACCAGTTAAGGAAAAAAAAGTGAGTAATGATGAATTGCAAGTATGTATCCACGACTAGATATTAGAATTTTGGCAATGATTCACCTTTTGTCTACAATATTACCATAGAGAAACTCTAAAAATCAATCTTAGCATGAAAATATTCATCCCAGGTTAATAGCAGTTGTCAAGAAAGATTCACTCAGACGTGCGTAGAAGAAATGTTATTTCTAAACATCAAGCGCTGAAAAGAAATCTCCCCCTGGCCCACAAAAAACAAACTCTCAGACTCATAGACATTTAGAGAAACCAATAGCCATTAACACACCCACTCCCCACCAATGCATTCTCAACTCTCCTGTACATCTACCATTGCTCCTACCACCTATCTAACGTTTCAGTGCTGATGCATGTTTTCTACCAAAACAGAAAACAAACCTAAAAGTGTTCCAGCTGAAGAAACTCATGGCAAAAAGAGTCATGAAAGTAGTAATTATGGACCAGGGCAAAAAAGATAAAAGAATGACCATTAATGTTTTCAATTGACAAAAACAGGAGGATGAAAATATAGTCAAATAGAAATCCTTTAATGTGCACATCCTAAAAATCTCAAAGCCCTTTTTTTTGGAATTCTGTTTTCCTAAGACCTGGTTGTGTCTTTTTCTCAGGGCCAAGCTGTCCTTACTTGTTCTAATCCATGCAAAGGTACCTTGGATATAGATTCTCAGCTGCCCACAGTAGCCCTTATCTTCTTCTTTGCCCCATGTTACTGCCTTCCACTGTTCTTCTTCCTGTCTTGATCAGTCATGGAAGATGTCTCTCAACACATTTTTCCCATATTTTAGTTTGCAAGGCAATGGTGAGCCATTCCCTATACCCACTTCCTAATCACACTATTTTTCTTACCTTGTAGATGTCTTGGTCCCTCAGATGATGGCTGAAGAGGTGGCATGGTGCCTAACCTCACAGCCCTGCTGTTCAACAGAGAATCACAGAGCTCTTTATGAACCCTTCTTCAGTAAGCAATTAACCACCAAAGCCATGGGCAATATTTTGGATCCATGAACACTGCTAAATTTACCAATGTTTTCTAGTGATCGGTTCCAGAACACTGAATCATATCATAGAACAGAATTGTAGAATCATCAAGGCTGGAAAAGTCCTCCAAGATCATCAAGTCCAAAATTTAAACGAATAGCATCATACCCACTAAACCATATCACAACATATCACATCTACTAACTTTTGAACACTTCCAGGGATTGTGACTCCACTGCTTCCATGGGGAGCATGTTCCAATCCTTAACCACTATCTCAGCGAAGAAATTTTTCCTGATATCCAACCAAAACAGCTTTCCTCTTGTCCTATTGGCAGTGGTCTGGGAGAAGAGGCTAACCGCCACCTGGCCACAATCTCTTTTCAGGTACCTGTAGAAAGCAAACAGGTCCCCCCTCAGCCTTCTTTTCTCCAGTCTAAACACCCCCAGCTCCCTCAGTTGCTCCTCATGAGACCTGTGCTCCAGATCCTTCCCCAGCTCTATTGCCTTTCTCTGGCAACTATTCCTCTTTCCGCAAAGGCTGAATGCAGAACAATCTTTTTCTCCAGTATATCTTACTTTTCTGAATAACAATATGCCACAAAAATAATATGTAATTTGGTGTTTTCTTCATCTCTTAGTCTTTTAAGTACCACTGATTTCCACTTTTTACTTTCTTGATGAATAGTACATGCACACACATAACACATGCACGCACACATAGACACTAACTGGTGTCTGCAAGTTGTACTTCCTCTTCCTGGATATTCTAAATCTTCTACCTCAGGCATTAACACTTCAATACATGCGGAAATGCTCTCCTGAATCAGAACATGAGTATTTAACATTGTGAAGTAAAATGGATGGATATCTTAACGTTTCCTCTTTTATCTTAAGTACTCTTTCATCTCTGTATATTAGGAACATATTTTTGGGATAATTTTGAAATAATACTCTCTTGTTTAACCCTTTAATTTTGAAACAGAAATACACATCTTGAATCACCCAGAGTGCTTTTCATTTGGAGATGCAGGAGTAGACACTGGCTAAATTTTGAAGCAGTTTTGTATGATTGTGGGTGCTTGGTTTGCAAGATTGCACCCACAGCACCCATCATGCCATGGTCAGAAGCAAGAGCACATTTCAGAAGAGCATGAGGTTTTGCTGCTTCCTCCTGAGCATCTTTTTTCCTGCTTTAAAGAGAAGAATGGCATTTTTCAGGAGACACTCCTCAGAAGGTCACTGAGCTCAGAATTTTCTGACCATTTTTCTTCTTCTTAATAGTTCTGCAGGTATAACCTCACACATAGTTGCCGGAAATTGGCCACCAGAGTTTTTTAAAGTTTGTTTTTATGGTTTGGCTAAATTTCTGACCAAAAAACATAAAAAAAAGGGAACCTGCTAAGCCATAGGTCAGCTCTTCATGAGTCTACAACAAAATTTTACATGATAAAACTAGGTTGCACCCATTCTTGCTGCTAAACAGCATGAAAGAAACAACAGCATTTACACTACATTGAAAGGAAAACGCCTTCTCCCACCCATAATAAAAAGATTGAGTTCAGGGTCACTTCCTAATAGGTGTTATTTCCCTTATTTTAATAAAGGTATTTTAACACCTGTATTCCACGCCAGACAATATAGTCATTTTTTCCACTGATTGGCTTAATGAAATGCTGGAGTGGAAGTCATGAGCACTCCTCAAACACTGCTGCTTTACGCCAAACACAACTAACCTGCAGAAGGAAGAAGCCAGAGAAAGCAGCAACTGCCCCTAATTACAAACAGATGACTTCCAGTCCAGAGAAGAATGGGGAGGCTTTCAGGATGGAAAAAGGTCAGGAAGCCCATCTAGGTCAACCAGTCTCTGGCTTTGAATTGACATTTGTACTACCCTCACCCACCCCCACAGCCTCACACACAGATTATTTTTGTTCTCCAAATACTTGCCCAACGTGTGCTGAAAACTACTTAAACTCATTGCAATCGCCTCTGTCCTCAGTGCTTTTCACCATACAGACTGGTTATCTTTGCTAAGTTTGAGACCAAACCTCCTGTGAAGGGAAAGTTCTGTCATTCCTATACAAGTCAGCAAGAGGCTCTGAAAAGAATGAAACTCTTATTGTATAAAGATTATATATTTCCATGTCTTTTTATCCTGATTTCTGAAGTATTTTTTCATGAAATGTCATTGTACCCTCCTCTCATGGATGAGGAACAAAACAGGAAAACTGATGTAAAGCAGAGATACTGCACTCCAGTCACCCTTTTTCTTGGGCCGATCTGACAAGCTGGAGTGCCCTGGGTTGCATATGAATTATTTCCTCAATGCCAGTCCATTTTGTATCCGTACTGATTTTCACACTGAATCTTGGATCCAGCTGGGCCGGGAACATGAAGCTAACTAAATGGAGGCATGCAATTCTTATGCATTTGTCCAAAGACAATCAACAGACATGTGGCCACAAGGTGCAGAGTACAAGCTCATTTTATAAAGCCTTAGTGGTTCTTGGAACTCACTCTTTGTTGCTCTAGGAAGATGAAACTATATATGTTCCCTGTGATTTGGGTTTGGCATCAAAGGCATTTCACAGGACAAAGAATGTATGCAGCCTTTGTGTATGTTTGCAAGCATTTGCTTAGAACTAGAGGTTATTTTTCTCAGGCAAATTAAAAGTCCTCCAGAAGGAAAAAGAGAGTACTTGTAGTCTCCATCAGATATCTTAGCAAAATGCACTGTAAATTAAATTTCTTCTTTGCATATTTCCTATGTTTGAAAACTAGAATTTGAAACTTCACTGTGTCAATATGACCGAAGGCCAGAAGATAAAATAATAAACATCCATATTACTGAAAAGGGAGAAAAAATGCTTTTGTCAATGCAGGCCACACTGCACTGACAAATTTGCTAAACTTAGTTATGATCTGAACTCTAATATTCTCCTGTGTAGTTGTAATTTGCATGAACCTTTGTTCTACATTGTGAGGATGGTATCCAAAAGGAGCTGTTAGCGTAACCACAACTTATTAGTTGTATATATAGTTCTATATATAAGCACTAGAGATGACTGAGTTTGTTGCAGGAATAACTGGGAAACAACCTACATCATACCAAGGGTCAGACCATTCGAGTATAATGGCCAGTCATGGTTTTATCTGACAGTACTTAGGCAATATAGGTAACAGCAGCCAAATTGCCAAAGGCTAGCACAACATTTGCAGTAGAACCAGAATTAGTTTTACCCCAAAACAGTACACAAATCAAGGATATCTGTCTAAGAGATAAGCAGGACAAAAAGTTTGTAGTTAGTTTCACACTAAAAATTCTCTCTCCCTTTATAAAAAGCTCTGGAAGGAAGGCAAAAGTATTTTAAGCATCAAAGAGACTAATGAACAGGGATGCCAGCATATTCACTTAGAGATTATATTGTCAGTTGTTTTCTGGGCTAGGATACTAAAGATAGTAGAAACGAGCAAAAAAAAGAACACTGTAAAAATGCAAATCTGTTAAATGTTGTATCTATTAATCCACAGCATACTTTCTTCTGAATCATACTTACTCAAACATGCAGCTCATAAATTATTTATTGGTTGTGGTCAAATGACTGTTGGCACTTTTGTAATTATCTTTTGTGTGAAAGTTCACAAGAATACAGAGACATTTCAATAGCAACTGAAGACCTGTGAGTTCTTTTAATATTACAGAGAAGAAATGACAGCTAATTGTAGGGTTGTTATATATTTGCTTTTGAAAAGTGGCAAAGCTAAAAAGATTATATTCAATTTTAATTTATTTTTAAAAGAATACTTTTTTTGTGCAAAGTCCAGGTAACTTACATAGGTCCTCTGTGCTAGGTATTCAGGAATAGAAAAAAAAAAAAGGACGAAGCTTGTAAAAGTAATTTTTATAAGATCATGGACCTGTAAGGAGTTTTTCACTGAAAAGGAGGACAAATGTTTGTCATGCTCTGTAATATCATCAATTATTTTGGACTCTAAATAAGTAAAGTATTTTCTAGAAGAATCAAAACTGTGCAGTCTTCAACATCCTCAAGTGAGGCCCCTTTTCCATAGAGTCTGTCCCCGAAGATTGAATAGACTTGGCATAAAGTGCAAACAGGTAACTGCTAATGGGCATCAGAGGTAGGGAGGTGGTGGATGCCTGCAACACTGCTGTTCTGATTTACTGTCTCATAGACATACATGAATTGGTCACATGTCTTTGCTACTGCTAATTGCCAATTTAGGCGAATGCGTGGATATTCAACCAGCTGATGCTTTTAAACACTTATTTCTAATTATGAATACATAAAATGAATAAACTTTAGAAACTTATTTTCTTCTTTTCATTCAAGTGGATGCTGGAACTTTAGTCCAATGTGACAAATGCTGAGATCTTTGATGTATATCTTAATCTCCCTTTTATTCTGAAAGGAGGAAAGATGGAAAAAAAAAAATAAACAGAATTTCCTGAAATTCGCGAGCAACATGGAATGAAAGTGAATAATTTCATACCCTGAATAATTACAATCAGACTAGGAGAGACACTCTCAGATGGACACCTCATAGCATGTAAAGAAATCTTAATTGGAAAGGAGATAGAAGTGAGACTTACTTTCATGGTATATAAAGCTAAAATCATCATACATGGACAAAGAACAGGGAACATTTAATTTCAGGTACAAAACTTTCATTAAAACTTTCATCAAATCCTCCCTAAGTCTTCACACTGCTGCAAGCCAACGAGGAAGGACAGAACCTGACAACCACTTGGGGACTCTTCCAGCCTAAATCACAGCCTGATTCTGTTTTTGACGAGTTCATGGAATTCAGTGGGAAAAAGACTTTAGCTTTGCCACCTTTTGAAGTAATATTTCCAGATGCCAATAAGTTCTCAAAGAAAGTGCCCTTGGAGCCAATATGCAAACATAAAATATAAAGCAGAACAGAAATCTGAATTAGGTATATGAATTCCTGTATGTAAAGAGGGAATATACTTTTCCACTTGAGATTTTATGAAGAATTTCCTAACTGCATTAGACCTTACTCATAACATGATCTGCCATGGTGAGACACAGTTACCTCTTAAAATAAGGCAGCTCACTTGCTACCAGACTGTAATTTGTTGAGTTAAAAGTCTGCGAGGCCAACTGTTCTTGTAGTTAGATGGTACAGTTTTTTAAAACTTTGTTTAACAGGATTATACAAAATTCTTGGTTAAAGAGCTTGACTTCTTTGAAAAAGTTCAAGATCCATGAATATATAATTTCTTGGAAACAATTCAAGATACTTTGAAAACACATTTAGTACTAAAATACATGTGCCATGATTTAATGTACTTTACACCAAATTGTGAAATTACTTTGGTCACATTTGCTGAGAAATAAGTTTTTGTGTGTACGGGAATGGATTAAGTAATGCAATGAAGGTGGAAGTTCAATCAGACCTTTGTAAATGAATTTTACAAAATTAAATTAAATGCACCTTTCCTCTACTTTCCTTCAGGTGAAAGGAAATTCTATGAATGTGAGTGTTCTAAACAGTTTGGAATGGTAAAACCACTCCTCAGAGTCTGTGTGAACATTGTAGTGCATCATAACAATGGATCTGCTGTCAAAATGGAATTTATTTGAACAGAAGTTTTCTACCTCTTGCTCTTAAGAGCATAATGACTTGAGCAACTGGCTTAACCAGTTTTGTAAATATTCATGGATGAAATGATTCTGGAACATTTATTTCACAAAATCACAGATTCATAGAATAGGCTGACTTGGAAGGGATCCAAAATGATCACTGAGTCCAACACCTGGGCCTGCACAGCATCATTCCCAAGAGCCACACCATGCACCTGAGTATTGCCCAAATTCTGCTTGAACTCTGTCAGGTTTTGGGACTGTGACGACTGTCCTGGAGAGCCTGTTCCAGTGCCCAGCCACTCTCTGGGTGAAGAACTTTTTGCAATATCTAGCCTAATCTTCCCCTGATTCTGGCCATTTGCTCTGGTCATTGGTCACCACAGAGAAGAGATCAGTGCCTGCCCCTCCTATTCCCATCATAAGGAAATTCCAGACTGCGATGAGGCCTCTCCTCAGTCTCCTCTTCTGCAGGCTGAACAGACTAAGTGACCTCAGCTGCTCCTCATACGGTTTCCCTTTAACGCTCTTTACCATCATTGTCCTCCTTTGGATATTGTCTAACAGCTTGTCTTTCTTGTACTGCAGTGACAAAAGCTGTATAAGATACTCAAGATGAGGCTGCCCCAGTGCAGAGCAGTGTGGAACAATTGTCTTCACATCAGTACGTGCTTCCCTTATGTTTGGGTAGACCTGTTAACTTGGAGTGTCTAAAAGATTTGAAAAAGATTTTTGTCTTCTTTTTTCCCCAACTGACAATGTCATGAAGTGAGTGAATAGCCAAGAGTTTTTCATTCTTGAAAGCTTCTTTCTAAAAGGAATCCCACTTGCATCTGAAAAAAAGGTATCTTAGTGAGAACAGGGAGAGAGCACAGCTGGAAAAATGCTATGGTATCCGCTGAATTCTGCTTAAGATTTCATTTTCCCCAGTGGCTGAACAGGATATTCTCATTAGCGGAGCTAAATAAAATGAAACACCTAGGACAAAGAGAAGGAAAATTATTTCTTATGAAAAAAACCCTATATAATTCAAAATTTCCTTTTATTAGATCTCTTTGCAGAAATAAAACTTCCTAATAAGGAGAAACAATGGGAGATATTAAGCACAATAGAATAAGTGTGGAAGCTACTTGAATACAGAGAAGCCAAGTAAGGAAATGTTACACTCTTAGAATAGCCACCAAACACTCTGTTCTATGGATTGTTTAAGGAAAACACTCAGAATGACCACCTGCATCACTCAGTTGAAGCCACCGGAATTTTAAAAAATAAAACAGAAAAAATATTATTTTAGTTTTCTAGATTTTTTTATTTTGAAGAAAGAGGCAGATCATCTTTTAGAATGGAATAAAAATTTTCAAAGAACGTACAAAACTTTAACATAGGAAAAAAAATCAGTGCCCATAAGTACTTTCAAAATGTTTTTCATGTTTGTCCAAATATCTTGGAATGAAACCTAGAAGTGTTGCTCTGCTTCATTCTACACTGCTGTGCAAATGTTACCACCCGTTTTTACTTGGCATATTCCCAACGAAAGACACATACTTTTCTGAACACATTTAACTGAAAATGGAGAGGAAGCTGTAGTTCAAGCTAATTACATCTTGCTCGATATTCTTTTCTCAGTTATTCATTTCTGCTCACACATGCTACTGCTTAGCAGTCCTCACTGTTCTCGGCCTTCAGCAGAACCATCCACATCTCTTCCTGCCGTTAGCTCACACCATAAAAATACACACAAGCAGAAAACAGCAGTTAAAAACTTTAAGCTTTCTTTACTGCACAAATCAATCAGTAATGACTGGCATGACTGGGAGCATAAAATATATTTTTCATTCCAGCCTTTGAAATGAAAACTCTTTTCTTCAGAAACTTCCAGATTTAGGGGACTAGATTAGAGAGACCAAACTGATTAAAGACTTTGTTAAAGTCTAATTCAGATGCAGTGTATGCTTCCTCCAGACCAGTCTAGATTGGTTTACATGGTTGATCTGGCAGTCAGAATACTGTAGCTCTGGAAGAAAACCATGTGTTTGTGGGTGGTCGAATTTTTCTGTTGTAGTTTGAAAGTTGTATTGACTTACATTTCTCATAAACCATACCAGTTTCTGAATTTGGAATAACATGGTACCATTATATGTAACTTGGTTACTACTCACATCACAGTCTCTGTGTGGGGGAGGTAGAGAATAATAAGGATAATGTGGCCAAGTTACTAAATGGAGGAAGATCCTGGTAACCCAGGATGCAGAGAAGGCAGATTTACTTAACACCTTCTTTGCATCAGTGCTTATTGACAAGAATAGCCCTCAAGGTCCTCTCACCCCAAAGACCAGGATAAAAGAGTGTTTGAAAGAAGTGTTTTTGTGTTGGTCAAGAAGGATTGGGTTTGAGAACATCCAGGCAAACATGACATCCACAAGTCCATGGATGCATCCATGAGTGCTGATAGAGATGACGAGCACCATAACCAGGCCACTCACAATTGTCTTTGAAAGCTCATGGTGGTCAGGAGAGATGTCTGAAGACTGGAAGACAACAAATGCCATCCCAGTCTTCAAAAAGGACAAAAAGGAGGGCCCAAGGGACTGCTGGCAGTCTGTCTCACCTCAGTCCCTGGAGTACATCATTTGGGAGGCCATCTTTGTCCACATGGATAACAAGAAGGTGATCAGGAGTAATCAGCATGGATTCACTAACGATAAATCATGCTTGACCAACCTGATTGCCTTCTACACTGTGACAACTACCTGGATGGATGAGGGGAGAGTAGTGGATATTGTCTGCCCTTTCACAACGCTTTCAACACTTTCTCTCAGAGCATCCTTACAGGCAAACTCAAGAAGCATGGACTGGATGAGCGGACAGTGAGGTAGATTAAGCTGAATGGCAGATCTCAGAGGGTTGTGGTGCAGGGTCTAGCTGGAGGCCTGTCATTAGTGGTGTCTCAGAGGGTTCAATACTGGGGCCACTATCGTTTAACTTATTCATTAATGACTGGAGGAAGGGGCAGATGCCTCCTCAAGTCACCTGGTGACACAAAGCTAAGAGGAATGGCTGATACCCCAGACAGTTGTGCAGCCCTTTGGAAGGACCTCGACAGGTTGTAGAGATGGGCAGAGAGGAACAGTCTGAAGTTCAACACAGGCAAATGCAGGGTCTTTCACCTGGGGAAGAATAACTCCATGAAGTGACACAGGCTGGGAGCTGGCCTGCTGAGAAGAAGGACCTGTGGAAGCAGAAGAACCTGGGGATCCTGGTGGATAAGTAGCTGTCCATGAGCCAGCAGTGTGCCCTTGTGGCCGAGAAGGCCAAAGGAATCCTGGGATGTATTAGGAGGAGCATTGCCAGCAGGTCGAGAGGTGATTCTGCCCCTCTGTTCGGCCTTGGTGAGGCCACATCTAGAGTACTGTGAGCAGTTCTGAGCTCCTCAGTACAAGAGAGACATGCAGCTCCTGGACCAGGTCCAGGGGAGGGCTATGGGGATGACTGGAGGAGTGAAGCATCTCTCATGTGAGGAAAGACTGAGGGAGGTGGACCAGTTCAGCCTCAAGAAGAACCAGCTGAGAGGGGTCTCATCAATGTCTGTAAATTTCTGAAGGGAGGATGTCAAAAGGATGGAGTCAGGCTCTGCTCAGTGGTTATAAACAACAGGACTAGAGAGACGATGTCAAAAGGATGGAGTCAGGCTCTGCTCAGTGGTTATAAACAACAGGACTAGAGAGACGAGGCAGAAACTAATGCACAGGAAGTTTCACCTGAATATGAGGAATAACTCCTTTACTGTGCAGGTGACCACATACTGGAACAGATTGTTCAGAGAGGGTGTGTAATCGCCCTCACTGGAGATATTCCAGAACTATGTGGACACAATTCTGTGCTATGTGCTGCAGGATGACCCTGCTTTAGCAGGGAGGTTGGACCAGATGACTCACTGGGGTCCCTTCCAACCTGACCCTTTCTATGATTCAGTGATTCAGTGATTCAGTGATGATGAATTTTCCTTGGTCTGTAACCCCTCCAGTGCTGATCAATGGTTTGGATTTAAGGCATCAGCTGTATTCAAACTACTCACAACAGGGTGTGCAATACAGGCATATGTAAACACGTGCACATTTTACCAGTGCATATTTCATGCGTACTTTTAGCTTTCTTTGTATGCCTGATGGCTGGTTACTGAGCAGGCACCATTGTTCTAATGCCAAGTTAATCACTCAGTCTGAATATGTGAATGTTTCTGAGTTATCTCTTTTCTTCATAATTAATTAAGTTGCAAACTCTCAGTTACTTTGCAGCAGATCTACATACCCTTCTGTACCACTGTTGTATCGCCATGGCTTTGAGTTACATATCTATACCACTCTGGATGCCGTGCTTATAAATTCACGGTATTTTTTCACTGTTTTTAGCTTCTTCTCTTCTTCGTAAATCCTAAACATTTATGGAATCACAAGTTAAATAATATACTCCTTAAACATTATGTTGTGATACGTGTGGGGCAAGAATAGCTGATATTTGAATAGCACATCAAAGATGCACACTTATAAGCATATGTTATTCATCAAATGAGTATTTGATAAAGATAGTAAAATGAGAAAAGCTGACTGCAGAATTAGAAGGCTGCGAACTGTTATAAATATACATACCCTTGTCTTTTTCCTGTTTTAATGGGTTTGGGGCAAAATGGTTGCTTAAATAAGAGAAGATAGAGATGAATTCTAGTAAAGGTGCACTCATCTGCATATTAGACGAATTGCAAGAAAATGGTTTCATTTTTACAACGATTTTTTTCCATAAATCTCCATTTTCTTATAATTCCTTTAGTCCATTGAGATACTACTTTAATTATTCTGCCTTTGGCCATTGGTGATCCATTAAACAGTGCCTAACTAGACTTAAAGATGATGGAAGCTTGTGACTTAAGCAGGATATACTACAGCCTAATTCAAGAGTCAATGATATTAAAGAGAAAGACTTCAGTTACCTTCAGTGAAGATGGAATGGGGGACTTGGCAGAAATAAAAGCTTACTTGAAAATCCTCAGTGTGATCTTCACGCCATGCTATGCTTTCTGGGCTCTAACTAAGCAATCAAATTACGGACTGTAAGATCCCTGTGGTAGTAGAGATCAGTCAGTAGTCAGTCCTCAACCTAAACATTCTTCTTTGGGAGAAAAATGTGCATTGTGCGACCTTCTGAACCCACTAAGGGCAGATGTGAGCAGCAAAATGGGCTTGGAGACCAAATGCCTCGCAACCAATGCATCAACAACTTTACCACATTCCTCACTGAATCTGTTTCATAAGGACTTACGTCTTTGTCGCAAAATATTTTGACCCAACAGTTTACTGCACTGAACAGAAATCCACCTTTTGACCATGCATATTTATTCTTGATGGACCAAATCTGTCTTCCCATCACAACCTTTTCTGGGTATAACAAACTGAAAATATTGAGGTCTAAAATACTGATGGTCCAGCAGCCTCAGTAGACTTTAATATTAACTAGCTTACAAAATAATTTTCTTACAATTTTCTCTTGTTTAGTTACTTGCACTTTAATTTGAACTCTGACCTTGAATACAACTTTACTGTTCTTCTAGCATCTTTGCTGATACCTGCGTTTAAGGCAAAATTCCTCAGTGTTTGAAACAAGAGAACTAATTTTTATGTGGCAACTCAATTTTTGTAGGGGTTATATTTTCAGCTCCTTCTCAGAGTCCCATTAATGGCCCTTGTAGTGTTGCTCTGGTAAACACACTGAGAGTGTTCAGCATTAAAGATGCCCTTATTCTAAATGCATACAGGCAACTTTTATTGGTTTAAAGGATTCTTTAACCTTCCTATGTCCCAAGATGGACTCCTATCTTGCTCTGTGCTAGGTAGAAATGGTATTTTTCACTCTAGAGAAATAATAAAAAGAGAGAGAAAGCTGTAAGCAGTGAATGCTGGGAAATGAGCATGTTTCTCTTTATGAGTGTACATAGATGAAGACTTTTAATTTAACTGACCCCCAAAAAGGAAAGGATGAAAAGTTGTTTTTATTGAAGCTCAGTCCTTCAAAAGTCAATGACCAGTACAGTTTATAGCATTTCTACATTAGTATAAGGATAAAGATATGGAGTGAGTATTTGGGTCTCTGTGTAGGCTCTTGCTGTTCGCTTCCCCATTAGCAACTACCCAGTTCCAGCAACTACCTCTTCCAGCTGGAGATGCTCTCATGCCCTTTGGCATGTATAGACATATAAAAGTACCACCACAAGAATAAAAAAGTAAGACCACAAATCACAGCAACATCCCTAAACTTGCTCTTGAATTAATGGCAGTGTAGCCATGGAGACGTGGAATTCTTTTAAAATTTTCCATCTGAGGATTTACCCAGCATCTCAGGCAAGCTTTGAAGCTGACCTTCATGTTGCCACCCAGTACACCATGAGCCTGCATTTTCCTGCACAAGCTGCACAACCTACTGGTGTGGTTGGAATACAATGTTAAGATATTCCACCTCTTATAGCATAGAAATAGAGGAGGAAGGATGAGATCTCTTCCTCAGTGAAGTACTCAAGGGTATTTTGTTGCTGGTTTTATCTTCTGAGAATTGTAAATCTGGAATCCACTTAGCATGGCATAGAAATCTTTTCAATGACAAGCCCTCTATTCGTTCTTTCCCTGTAAACAATTGAAGCTGATAGTTGGAAAATGCTGGTATACACATTTCTCATCAAAGAAAGCAGAGTCGTGTAAATGCTGAAAACATAACCTGGATCTCTGGTCTGCAAGCTGTCAACTCCAACTCAAGTTAGAAATTCCCAGGCCTTATCATTGTATGGAAGAAGACTTCTTGTGTCAAGAGGATCTCATTATATGATAGTAAATGACATTTCTTGACTGCTCTGGATGTCCTCAATCTCATGTGTGTGAGAATTAAAGTCTTGCTTGAAGTGACACCCCTCCCAAGATGGTGGGATGATAGATCGTCTTCAGCAAAGATATTCTCAAACACTGCCGTAAAGAGTTTGGGATGTAATTTTATTAGTCATTCTAATTACTTTGACATCCAAGGTAGGGACATCTGGGATTTTAGATTATGTTCTGTTTTCAGGACCTTTACAACCATTAAATAATTTCTTTTTTTTTTTTTTTTTGCACATATTCCCTTAGTGACAAGCTCTGTGAGAACAGACAAAAGACATTTCTTGGCTCTAAAAATCATGCTGCATTAAAATCAAAATCATAGGGCCAGAGGTTTGCTTTACTGTAAATAGCAGAGGAGTATATCTGAAATATGGAGTATTTCCAAAAATTATTTGGGATTTATGCAGGAATTACTAGCTTGTGTTCTCTTACAAATACTACAGTCAAACAGGATAATCATAATAGTCCATTCCTGACTTTAAAATTATAGACCATAAAGATATCTCTGGGCTAGTATCAGCCAGATAGGTGAGTATAAATTCAAAGTACATGTCTGTAATTCTCATCCTAAGATCCTATTGTTCTATGGGGTTAGGTCTCCAGATCCACTCTTCATCACCCTGTAGCTAATAACAACCTTTTCAAGACATATGAGACTTTTCTTGACCTTGTCTTGAAAGGGGGTCAGCCCCCTTTCATATTTCCTGTAAAATGCATGCAGTTAGAATAACATGGTTGGAAATATCTTGTGTCTGTTTTAGTAGATTTGCTAAGCCTGTCTAATGTTCAGATGACATATTTTAGATTTCACAGTTCTGAAACGAATGTGTTACTTTTGAACTGTAGCTAAGAGACCTGAAATCTAATGCTTACACTGTCCATAATGCCTGGATTGGTTTAAGCACAGAACTCAGTCACTAATTTCATAGACACTTCTGTAGTCAGACAATTAATAGGATGAGCAGTGTTCCAATTATTTGGAATTTTATTATTTTTTTCTCTAAAAATGAACTTATTGCAAGTATAATACTCAAGAAGGTGGACATTTTAGGATTTGATTAAACTGCATCAAAGGTACTTCCTTCTCCTACAACTGATTTCATCTCCCAGTCCTTATCTATGCAGTGACAGAGAAACCAAAGCTTCCATTTTCATTGCTCTATTGTCTTTTATAAAATTACTTTTTGTTCCCAAGAGTTCCATATCACCCTGAAAAGTCAGGAGCATTCAGAGAAGTGATATACTATGCATGGAAAAAAATACAACAAAGAACGGTATTAAATAACAGATAAGGTGGTGTTAGCAGCAAAGATGAATTTCAAGAGCTTGGATTTGGTGTACAGCTTCAGTCCCATCTCTAGTCATTAACAAATAATTCAATATCTGAAATGGTTGTAGACTCTGAAAACATTTTGAGATATAATTCCTAGTTTACTTATTTCACAAGAAATCATCTGAGAATTTTTTTTCTTGTAGTGTATTACTACAAGTAGTAGTAGCAGCTTTAATCAGAGTAAAATACATTATTTTTTGTATTAAAAATTCTAAACTCATTCTCAGATTCCAACCAGAAAGGTTTTAAGCAAACAGTGTAAATATTTGTAGGTCTCAAAGTTTACTCCTTTGATTTTATCCTGCACATCAGAAAATATAAATTGTTGAGTGAGAAGACTGAACCCAAAGTATCATTAATTCCTAGAAGGTATGAACGTGACTGAAACTTTTGATGCTCATAGTTTACTTGTGAACTTGTGAAACTAAGGAGTGTAATAAATTTGCATTGCTGTATTTCAGCTGATAGCCAGTGTTGGAGAAGGTGAGAATGACATGAAGTAGGAAACTACATACAAATTCTTATGCTTCTTTTACCTGTAATTTCTTTGAAATACAAATATAGAGCTAAGGAAGATACAATTTAAAACCAATGATGGCTTCTTTTACAAGAGAAAAATATAATTTGTTGCCTTCTTAGATGTGTCAGAACATGATTTTTTACATTAGCAGGAGAAAAAAAGAAAGAAAAGCCAAACTGAAGAAAAAATAGAAGTTCTAGAATAAAGACAAATCTCAGAATACATTTTTAGAAAAATAATTAATTTTGAGCAGTCCTGGGGGGCTGGTCTTTCTCATGTTTTCCGAGTTAGATATCCCTGACTTGAGATCCTGAAGTACAGGACCATTTTCTTTCTGTCCCAATTTAACCTGAACGAGCCTGTGTTCAACAGAAGCCCCAGGTTTTCTTGCTGTTCTCTCTTTGCCCCAAATTAGCATAATTTCTTCAATCCCAGATTTCACATGGTGATTACTCTTGATAACAAAATAGGTATAATAGATTGATATCTTCATTTTTGCTCTCATAAACCTCTCTACTAACCATGATAAACAGCAGGGAGATTTTAAATATTAAGCAGTCTTTAGTAACTAGTAACTAAATTATTCTAATCATACTCTTTGCATGTGATTATTTTCCCTAATTCCTCTTTTTTTTTTTTTTTATCTAAGTCTACTAATTTCCAGATTTAAAATGATACTGTGTCAGACCTGAATTATTTAAGGTATTTGCTACAGCATTCATGGGCTTTTTTGATTTTTTCTTAAAATTTACTATTAATGAATTTTTCATGTATAGTTATTTGAAAAATATTATGTTTTAAATGTCTTGTGTCTCTTGGCTACATTTTATTGTTGGTTAGTGGTAGCACAATGACTACCTCAAACACTGAGGTCAACTTCAGTTCAACAGAAATACAAAAACAGCTTTAGTTGGCCTCAGACATATTCTGTGACTTCTAGATAAAGTTCTAGATAAAGCATAAGATGAAAAAAAATTCTCTCCTCACTTATTCCTTCAGTCCTTTGTCAAGATTGACAAAGATAATGCTAACTCTTGTAGTACTGTGAAGCAATATATTGTTTTAAAACAAAAGGCTCCCCCTTGCATCAAAATACCTTTATTCTTGTTATTTAAATTTTTTAAGACATATGGGCTTTCACTGATTTCCTTTGTATACCTGAAACTTTTCACTTTAGCAGGCAGTGCAGATACTATTTTAGTGGTAGGGAAAGGTACCTGATTCACTGATGCAGGACCTGTGCTGATGCAGATCTACTCCAGGGTTACCTGGAGTGTATGGGCAGGTTTTTTTGGATACCAGAAATGTTTCAGATTCTCAGTAAGTACTTCCTAGGACATGGCATGGGGAGTTTGCTATGTTTTCATAAATGCTAAACCAACAAAACAGCCAACCAAACAACCAATGTGCAAGCACATAAACAGCAAATCTGAACAGCAGATGGCAAGATGGAAAATGCCTGTTCCCTCTTCATGGTTAACACTTGCAGCAGCCTGGGCCTCATTGCTTCTTGCTGCCTGCATAATGGTGGCCTTTTGGAGAACAGCAATAAACTGTCTCTTGTCTGTTTTTATCAATAATAATTGCAATGATTTCACAAGAAACATGGTACTTGGAGTGTCCAGTGAACACCAAAATTTCATGTGTAAACATTGGGTTTTATTAAAGAATTCACAATACAAGAAATATTACACAAACACCAACTCTTTCTGCTAATGTTTTAATGTAACATCCTTCACTAATTATCTATTTAATGTGACAGATAAATGGCAAATTATTTGACACATATTTGTAACTCCTTGAAATATATTGGTTAGTTGAAATTGGCAGGTAAACCATGTCATGGTTCCTCTTCCTTCCTGGATAAAGACATTTGTTATCAAGTATTTTTACAAACAACTTTGATGCTCAGGTTGCAGAGTCATATTCACCAGATTTTACACATTTTTTTCCAGAATAAATATGACTATCATGTAGTATATATTCGAAAGACGAAAAACCCATGTTAAATGGATATGCGTCCTGGGTTGCTGTGTATTGTATTACCACCTTGGTGAGCGTTTGAAACCAGGTGGGGCAGTGCTCCCTGCCTCCTCCCTCTGGATTATCTTCTGTTAATGGGTCCATCAAGGCCTTGCCCCATGATGCACCATCCCCTTAGGAGATGCTCTTCCGAGAGTGAGGAACCAAGAATTCCATCCTGGATATAATCTGAGATTTCGAACACCACAGGCAGTCCTTACCTACTGGACTCTTGGAGTTCAAGAGCTACTGTTGGACCTTCAGGTCCAAACCCCTTTTTTCTACAGGATCACTGCTTCAACAGGACCACTTCATCTGGACTGCTACCACCACCCTGACTAACAGGGTATCAGGTTGTATCTGTCAGTGTTCTTGTACTATTGCATTTATTTTAATTTTCCTATTAAATTATAATTCTGACTTGTGACCTCCCACTGGTTTGTTTTCAAACTAGTACATTATGTCATGCAAAGTAGACTTCTGGATGTTCTTATCCAAAGCCTATCAAATCACTAGAATTCACCTAGTTTACTGCAGAGTCACTGTTTGGAATACCATTGCTCCAAGTTATCTGCAAGATTAAGATACAGTCATAATCATTTGAATATGTTTTTGATACCATTTCTACCACTAAGCTTTGTTTAGAAAATAGGGTAAAATGATGCTATCAAATATCTATTGCATTTTAGCTGAGGACAACATGAGGGTTCCAACCCAACCTGGTAAGACCCTGCACTGCTGTTTGTTTTATTTGTGTAATTTATGATTAATTTGTAAACATTGAAGTTGCTTATTGCGCAGATAACAATAATGTTAGTCTCCTTCATTGATTTCTAGCTAAATTAAAATTCTGATTTTAAAGTCTTATGCTACTTGATCTATAGTAACTGATGTAGAATAAGGTTTCAATTACAGAAAAATTTAAACATGATGTTTAGTTTAATGTAGAGTTAAATTATGTTTTACTGCCTTACTATATATGGAAAAAGTGTCCATTACATCTGGCTATACTATCTTCTGCCAGTTTTTTTTTTCCTTACATTTCCTGTCAGTACTGTGTCCAATATATGAATGAAGCAGATAGAGACATAGAAGGACGAATTAATAGAAAAGGGATTATGGTGAATCACATTTGGACTTCAGTTTTTCTGGAGGAAAAGAGGATTTCTGAAAATTTAAGATTGGTATTCTCTCCATATATCAATGATAAGTCTTTGGAGGATTCTTTTGGGGTGAAGGGTGTATATAATTTTATGTAACATTAACAAAAGATTATTTGTACAATGTAAGAGATGCAGAGAGGGCAAAATCACATGAAATATCAATCTGCTGGAAAACAAAAAGAGAAAAAAAAGAAAAGAAAAATGAAAAAGAGGAATTTTGCAGGACTTAGAATATTCCTCAGGATTTTAATGAACTGTCCAGAGTTTTAGAGAATAAGATGTTGCAGAGGTGTAGTCAACAGCGAATAAGATAGGCTGAGGTTACTTTTCACCAGAATAAACTAGGAGTGAGACAGTTGCAGTGGAATTACCCAAAGACGGCTACCTAATTGCTAAACTGGAAATTATTTTGCATCATTTCTTCTGTTTCAGGCAATCCTTAGAAAACACAAAATACCAGTAAAGAACTCTTTTTCATCAAAATGAAAGATCCCTTTAGGAACAGTAATAAGCAGACCCATTTTATTTTTGTTTTGTTTGTTTATTTTTCTTTTCTTTTGCTTTTGAATTTTGTCTTTAAACCAGATCATAGCTAGTCTTTTCTTGGAATAAAAAGTGTATCCAAATTCCCCAAAGTAAAATGTTGATTAAATCTTCCTGATGATTAGCTTTGTTGTCCCCCATTATGTGCGCTGTAAATTCAGCAAGCCTTTGGGATAGCAAATAATAGGCTTTCTTTAGCAACTCATGCAAAACAACATGACAAAAAGTCAATTAAATCCCTAGTTCCCTATTTTGCTTAGACTACCAGAACATATCTAGACTTCCTCGCATATGATAAAAAGAATTGATCATTCTTGGGTATGCAGGCAAAGAACTAAAGAAGACCCTAGGAACATATACTCTCACTAAATTATCACATGTCATTTGACCATAAAACAACATGAGCTAAAATGAAAAACATAGTATAGCTACTAAAACACATGAAGAAAAAGAAAACAAATTCTGCAGTACTCTACACTGGATATTCATGAAAATATAGAACTATATTGGGGAAGAGAAGTTTGTTTTTTTTTTTAATTCCCCCTGTCATAGAAGGCTAGATGACAAAGAGTAGTTTGCTTTTAAGTGAAAATAATCAACATTTTTCCTTTAAAAGGCCAATGAACTCAGTAGCTCAGCATGCCCTTTGCAAAGCAGAGGAGAAAGTCATTCTATTGTAGCTGTTTAAGCTCAAGGGTCAGATGACTGAGAGAGTGCCTTGTCTGGAGACTCTCACAGTTCAAGTTAATGCTATCAAACCCTTTAATTACACCAATATACAGCTGATAAGAGGCCCTAATGGCCGTTTCATATCTGTATGGTAACTAGAACGTGTACCATATATGGGTATAAGATTGATACCTATACAACTTTGTTCTGATAACTTGACTTCCTGTCAAATGATGCATTGCAGAAGCTTCCTCCAGCTTCTCACCTCTTTTCCTCTAGTGTTTCACACTGCTAAGAAAAGTTCTAGATATCTAGCAGTGTCTATAAGCATGAAAATATAACAAAGATCTACATGGAATTAAGGGAAAAATGTGACTTAATGAAGCGTGATTTTCAGCAACATATTAATCCTTAATCCTCTGCCACCAATACCTGCTGTATTTCCCAGCCTTTTGCTTCATTTTTTCTAATTAGTTACTAACTGCAGTACAGAAACTAATATTTCTAATAATTTTACAAGAACTAAGTTGTGACTGCAATACTATAGCATTAACTTTGCTGTTTACTCTGATCATGCAATTTCTCTGTGAAAGGAACTGTTCATACATATACATATACACATACACATACACATATACATATACATATACATATACATATACATATACATATACACATACACATACACATACACATACATATACACATACACATACACATACATATACATATACATATACATACATATACATTTATTTTTGGCAGTTATTTTATTGTTTAGATCCATTTTCCTATTTTGGGAAAGCAGTGGAAAGAATAAGTATTGGACTACAGTACCAGTATAAAGTGTACATAAATCTCATCTCTTTTTTTGCAGTTATGGGATGTACAACTGATGAGCAGTAGTGCTGCACCCCACTGGGCATATTCATGTTGGATTGGAGACAAGTTGTATCTTCCACTGGAGCAGCGAGTTTCACTCATACACAGAACAAACTGGGTTTTGAGAAATGGAGATGATTCTCTGAATGTCATATATGCCATTTCTGACACATATGTGCTTCTAGAAGAGAACAAAATTTGTTCTATAAGAACCAGGAGTGACACTTCCCATTGCACTTCACTCACAAAATCACGGTGAACACGGCGTGTTCTGCACCCTAGATTCAGTCCATCAAAGCACATTTAGTGTCTGGCTTCAACGAAGCTGCTTTTTTTTGCTTTAATGAGCAATGCCAGTGTCATTAGAGTTAAATGTGTGCTGAAGTGCTCCTCTGGCTGGAGTCTTTGTGCAGGTAAATGCAGATTCTGCATGCTAAGCTGTTGTCATTGTGAGAAATGCAGCAATTTAGAGGAAATATCCCCGTAAAGATAAGTGAAGTGGAAGATTTCATCTCCTGCTGAATGATTATAAGGCTTCTCACTGGTTGGGGAAGTAGCATGCAAAGTTGCTAGGATGCACATGTCAAGTGAATTATTATTGTATTAAAAGCTACTTCTCCCCAAACATTTGTTTCTCATCTGGCATCAAATACAGTTTACTTGCAAGTTGTTTTATGCCATTTTCAAAAAGATGCACAGGAAGTTCCTAAACTTCCCATGTATACACATCTCATTATATCTCAGTAGGGTTCATGTTTGTACCACCTGCTCACAATTGGGAACACTTACCCTAATGTCTCTGCAACAAATTTTAGCACTGGGATCCTTCTGACAATGCCACTGCAATCGTCATTACAATCTTTTTTGCAAGCTGTTTCCAGGTGGTTATGTTAAGAGAAGAAATACATGAATTTCAATACTTTCTTTGATTTAAGAACATACAGCCCAACCATTTTGCCATTTTTACCTAATGAGAAAGAGCAGCAAAATTTCCAAGTCAAAATCTGAATTATGGTTCGTTACCAGCTATTTACAAAACTGAATAGCAGAAGCATAATACCAGATTATTTATATGGTTAAAAATACCAGCTTTCATGGACTGGCTGCCTCCTTCATGAGGATCTTCTAGTGCTAATTGGAGAGGGGTATAGCTTTTGTATTTTTAGGACAGTTTTGGATACAATACATATTAATAATTACAGGATTTATGTGTGTTTAGCCCATTTACAAGGTATTGCCAGGATTACTTGTTTGCCTTTAGGCCAAAACAGGGAATTAAATCCCACATCTGGATTTGGGCTCAAATCTAAACTAATATTACAGTGTAATAATTGGAGAGCTGCACTGCTAGAAGAGATCTGCCTTGGCTAAGGTGTTGAATCAAGGTATCACCTGCACGGCTCTGATGGTCAACCAAGTGGCAGTTAAGAACTTCCAAGCACTTTGCAGGAGAAGAATGAGACATTTTTCTGGATCCTCGGACACTCAAGCATGACCCCCTGAAACATCAATTCTGTTTCATACACATCTGGTTGAAAAAATATAGCATTATAGTGCAATCAAAGACTATATTATAATTCACATGGGTGTGTTGAGGATGAACATGATACTTCTCTTTCTCCATATTCCAGTTTCTAAAAATAGAGAGCCTGCTTGGATCTTTACTTGCTTTCCCCTTCCCAAAGCCAGAGGCGTAGCAGCAGTATAGACAGGTGAATGCTGAATCCAAACCCTATTTTTGAATGTGTTTGCAGGAGCATTCAAGCTCTGCCTACTCTCTGAGTGTCCAGAGCAGAGTCTAAGGAGATCTGGATCTGTTTCCCTTTGTTTTCTCATCCCAGCTAGATCATCCAGGCCACGTCTGTGCTTTACCCTTGCAGCATGTAGTGCTGCTGCTACTGCTCTGGCAGTGGTAGAGGTTTGGGCTTTGATGAGCATATTCATGTGCAGTTATTCTTTTGACTGGGTGCCCAAATTTTCTTGAGGAAGACAACCACAGCAGATATTTATATCTCAGATATTTATATCTGGGACAAAGGCTCTTCTCCAGCCCAGATGCTTTCTTCTTGCCAAACTCCAAACACTTGTTTCCAAAAGAGGTGTTAAAACTTCTCAAACTTTTCAGGAAAGCTCACAAGTATCTTTCATAATGAGAAGAACTAAAAAAACCAAAGTGCAGGAGCGGGGACTAGCTGGTCCAATAGAAAACCCATTAGTCATCAGCTCATCCCAGACAGAGTATTCCACTGTCTCCAAATAAAAAGCTTCGATGGAAAATCTTGAAAATTCCTGTGGAAGGCAAATGTAGCCTGTTCATACAACTCAGAGAAACCAAAACAAAAAACAAGGTAACACTACATTTTATTTATCTTGAAGGAGATGCAATTCTTTGAGTTGCTTTGTAGGTATCTCAAATACTTTTTTTTAAATCAGAATCATGTTTTTGAGACAGGATAGCATCCTGGAACTGCTGCCTTTTAGACCACTCCTGCAGCTGTTTCCATCCACTGGGATTGCCATGGCATTTGTGGAGCATCTTGCACTGAATTAGGACTATTTGTGCAGTTTTGATGGGTTTCCAGCACGTTGTAGCCACTCAAAAAGAGTTTCCCATCCAGCTTGCTCTATACAGCCACCAACTGCTTCATGAGCTGATTTACAAACTAGTGCTGAGTCCAGAAAACACCATCAAACCCTGTCTAGCAATTTCCTCTCCTTTTTTCTGCAACTTTGCTGGATGATCCTATCTTTAACATAAATTGTACAGTCCCACAAAAAGATAAAGTATCACATCATTGCTATTAGAAAAAAAATTGCCAAGGTTCCCTGCAATTAGTTTGTTCTTCTCTGTGTCACATTATCTGTTCCCCTTATTACTTTCACCAGAGTTACCTGCATGGGCCAAGCATTTTTCTCTTCATCCCACCTATTTGATACTGAAGAGGATAATGCAGTAGTCATCCAGGTGGAAACTATTTGGGTCATCCCACCTCAGAGGTACTGTTTGAATTAAAGTTCTATATTTGCTGTCGTGTAAAAATTCATGGTGGCATAAGAAAAACATATTGTTAATTAATTACAGTCTGAAACACATGTCAATCAAATGTGTTTGCGGCTAGTAATCTTCATGCTAATCACTTTCTCAAAAAACACCCCAGTCCATCTGAATTATGTCTAAATTAATCTAAGCAAATCTGTACATCTTCTCTTAACATAAAGTAGTGGTAGCTCATGTTCGTTTGTACACAGACAGATAGACTGTCTTAAACAACTATAGAATCATTTGAGATTTTTCTCTAACTAAATCAAAGTTTTCAGTTTTGAAAATTTTTTCTGTAGAGGTGATTCATACCCTATGATGCATCCTTTTAAACTCAACTTTTCATTGAAATTATCTCCTGCAAAGTAGAGTTCCAACAGTTCTATTGAAGTCACCTCTGCATCTATAAAAAGTAAAACTAATCAAATCTGATCTCTTTAAAAATAATGAATAGAGGCAAAAAGAACACAGAAGTTTGGGCAGAGCTCTCTAGCTTTTAAATTTTAACTGTGATCAAAACTAGCCAGCCTAGGCTGTGGTCTCATTCTCTTGGTCTAGACAAGCTTGTAGGTTTACAAATCAGTCACTGAAGACACCAGGCTCAGTATTCACCTGAAGGCAAATATTCTTCACTTGAGGATCTAGTTTATCTGAACTAGAAAGACAAATTGTATTTGGTTTCAGAATCAATATGGCAGAAATCCCAGAGCTCTCCACCCATATGGTAGGAACATATGTGTTCATTCCAGCTACACTTCCTTATTCCAACTCCACTAGGAAAAAAGTCCCTTTTCCTCATTTGCTCTCTCAAGGACCAAGCCAAAGTCTATTAAAGTCTTTAGAAATATTTTCACTGATTTCAGCAAGCTCTAGATGGTGCCTTCCAGATTCCAGTCATTTCTGTCATCATTGCTATAATGACCAGTAGCAGGTTGATATTCCTCCCATTGATATCTTCAGGAGATGGCTATTCTAGCTTTTCCAGACTGCAGAAATGGATTTCTAGAGCATTTTTGAACTTAAAAACCTTCCTGCTCGTAGTAGCAAATACTGGATGTGGGTTAATTTGTTTGAAAATCTGTATGTAATTTTGTCTTAGCTCCTTTCCTGCATGCATTGCATGATTCAAAAAGGGGAAGACTCTCTGCTGTTATAGATGAATGACACACTTTGTCTGGGATGCCAGCAGTTGTGCATCGTAACACAGCACACTATGCAGCACTGGTACCACAATTTTGGTCTCCCTCCATGCCTATATGCAGCAGGAGCATTGCTATGGAATAGGTTATGTCCTGTAAAGTAATAGCTCTAAACCCCTCCCCTCCCTCACCCAAATTTGCTAGTACTGAGTACAGATGGCTAAAACACAGGTTTTGTTCATGACGTAGAGGAAAGTGTTTCCGCACATGGAGGAGAACTTTTAAAGAATACTCACTCCTGATCTAAGTTACAAATTCAACATCAAGAGCTCCTGCAAGAGCACAGCAACCTTGACAGGTTGTACAAGACTGTACTTAGTCGAGCCTTCCTTTGCCCACAAGGAGAAGAGTCTGTCCTTTATATCTTGACTATAAATTGTTAGATGGAACATTTCACTAAGCAATGCACTCAAACTTGATTAATTCTCTTTTTTTTTTTGTTTAAACAGGTGATCCCAGTGAGTCATCCTCCACAGTCCTTTCCAAAGACGTAGTACTTAGTCCCAAATACAAAAGTGAAACAAGAAATTTCATCTTTTTCTATAAATGTCTTCCTGGTTTAACAGTGACTTCTACAAAAGTTGCCTCTTTCCCTAGAAAAAATGTCCAAATTTTTCGGCTTACCTTTGTAGAGACACCTTACTATGTCAATCATTTGAGTGGCAGCTGCATGGCAAGTTGTGGTTAGCAATGCAATTACTGAGGCAGCTCACAAAACAACACTGTAATAAGAAGAAACATCCCGATGTATAGCACTTACAGAAATTTTATTAGAGTGGTAGAATGCTATTGAGTGGAAACAGTTTTTCCAGAGGAAAAGAGACAAAATCTGAGAAAGTGATTAAAAATATTTTTTTCCATGGTGTATGTTTTCAAGATGCCATACCTGGGCTTTGGATGTATATTTGTCTCTCTCTCTCTCTCTCCCCTTCTCGTTCTCTCTTTTTTTTTTTCTTTTAATAAAAAGCATATTATATCACATTTGGAATAATTCCTCAGTTTTGGAAATAAATTATTAAAACGGAGCATATGGAGGTCTTAAAGTAGAACCTTACGGGAAGGGTGAGAAAAAACCCAGTTGATCAAGGCTGTTCTGTAGCAACTTAAACTTAAATAAAATATTACAAAATCCTGATGAAATGAGATTTTTCTTTCTGTGGGGCTCTTTTCTACCCTCCATTTTCAAATTTATTTCATGAAATAATTGAAGATTTCATTGGAACTAAATGCTTCCACCTTCAAACAAACATTTTTATGCTGCTTGCAGCTCTTCATTTGTATTTTTTCTATATTGCTCTAGAATATGGAAGATTTAGAGTTTTTTTGGTAATATTCAGAGAAGCCTACAATGATAGTTATATATAAATTTATTTTATATATCTTACCTTACCATAAGACCGAAGAGAGGGTGTTGATTTTTAATAGTCAAATAGCTCTCTGTATGGACCTTATGTCTGCCCATAAGAGACAATTACTAATTTTAAGTACTTTGAGCTAGGCCTTGAGTCCAGGTCCTCAAGCTCAGGTCCCAGTGTGCTTTGGAGACAACTGCACTAAAAATGCTTCCTCTAAGCCTATGTTCTAGATTTTTTTTCTTGCAAGGTATGAACATGCACTGATCAAATACTGTGTGGTAGTACTAATATTATTTAAGCACAGGCAGAAAACAAATACCCTCCAAGGTCTGAATAAACACCCTCCTCTCCCTGAGTTTATTCATTCCGAATGTCCTATGTAAATGTTAATTGCTTTCATTATGGGTTTTTCTACTCCAAGTCAGCACCTTGAAATCAACCATTAAGTTCTTAACACATTTTTTTTCTGTCTGTGCTTTAGTAGCACCATGTGTGATTTACTAAGTATGAACAGTGGTTGCAATAAAAAAGGTTTCTTAGGAAAAAAAGGAAAGGCCAGGTAAATGGGCAAAAAGTTAACAAACTTTGGCCTTTAAACTCTCATTTTTCATCCAAATACAGATTCTGAGATGATGCAATGTGTATTACATTTGCACCTTTGAACACCCACTCCATCAGTGATTCTGATTTATGATGGAAAGCTTTGTCCTGAACTGCTATTATCAGACTACCAGTAAAATGATCCTGTTAGAGACAGAAACACTGCAGGCTCTGTAATATGTATGACTCCAACTTCCTTGCGAGAGGAAGAGGAAGGACAGACAATGATCTGTGGTGACCAGTGACAGGATTCAATAGAATGGCCTGAAATTGTGTCGGGGAAGTTTAGGCTGGATATTAAAAAGAGGTTTTTCACCCAGAGTGAACAGGCTCCCCAGAGTTCAAGAAGTGTTTGGACAATGCTCTGGGGCACATGGTGGGGTTTTTGGGGCGTCCAGTGCAAGTACAGGAGTTGGACTCAATGATCCTTGTGGGTCCTTCCCATTGAACTTATTCTATGGTTCTGTGATTCATTGGATCTAGAGGAGCTTGGATAAACAGAGTGCCCAGAAGAAGTGTCAAGAAAAGCTGTATATCCTCTTACAGAGGGGAGAGTCCTGAATTCTTTGTTGACTCTAATTTCCATGTGAAGTCCATCTCCATTTAAAGATGACAGGGAGAAGCACAGAGGGCCTCCTTCCAACATGTACTTTAAATAAGCATTTGTTTTATTCCATAGGTGACAGTTATAACAGTCTTCTAGTCATGTATTTCCGATTTCTTTAAAAAAAGGTTCATGTGAAACAAAGAAACTGGCAGATCAATGTGTCAGTATTTGATTATTCACCTATACTCTTTTAGGTAACTGAGTCAAGTCTTCACAGCATTTTTAAGGGTTTGGGTGTCAGTTACACAACTATCAATTTGCAAGCCTTAGTTAAATTTACATTATGAATTTGTAATCCTGTGAAAAATCAGATGTGCACATAAGTTTGTGATGTAGGACATATATGTAACTCCTTCCCCTCCCCAACTGTTCTTTGTGACATCTTTCCAATTTTAATTGATATCACGGAAATCAAAGAAAGACCACAGTGAATCAGCAGTGTTGACAATGTGCCAGGGTGTTTAGAAAATAGGCATAGCTAGGGAAGAAGAACATGTCAAAATACATTTGGAACATATTGGAATATGTTATGAAATAAAATGTGTTTACCTTTTTGAATGACGGTGTTGGGTAGTGCTGGCGACGCTTAGGAGGAGGAGGGGGTGGGTGACGGAGCCCTAGAATGGACCACATTCCGGTCTTTTTATGGAAGATACAAATACTCAGAGAAAGAATATGACACAATATGACAAATCACTTCTCTAATTCATTGGACTTGTCAAATAAATTAACTTCTCTGGTGGTAGCAGTGGTGGGAACATTAGTACGGTCAAAGTGCTGGTGGCTGCCTAAGTTCTGTTATCACATAGTTTAACCAGGCTTAGACAAGTTTAGACATCTGAGTGCTAAAAATACTGGAAGATAGTAACATCTGCTATGAAGCAAAACATGCGATGATCTTACCACTGGTAGCAATGAACTAAGACATTTCGTGTGGTGAGCAAAATACATCTTAGGCACATACTTACGTATCTGAATGAGAGGTAAAGGAAGGTCCCTCAATCTCCCACCTCCCTGCCACCCCCAAAAAATCCAACAGACGAAGGAAACAAATGTCCTGCAATACTTCCCATAGAAATGCCATTACAATTTTTTCTCCACTAGTAAAATGTCACTAAAAGCACCTGAGACATTACAGCAATAAAGGATTTTGCTTGATTTTAGAAATTCTCCTGTGACATGAGCCACTTGTCAATATTTTCTTCCCACCCTCATCAATATTCAGTATTTGCCATCAGAGAAAGAAGACAAGGAAAAAGTTCATTAAAATCTTTGTGTTTCAGGTTGTCATTAAATAACCACCAATGTTAGCCATTTTATAACCCTGTTAGCTTTTTCTGATATTGAATAAGCATTAAAAAGTTCTGTTAAATTTTGTGATATTTTTTTCAGTTTTCCTGTGGTTTCCTTCATTGGCATAATTTATCTAGACTGAATCTGGTTTTAAGAGCTCTTAACCTTTCAATAAAATTTTTTCTCATTATTGTCCTGTCTCCCTAATTAATCATCTATCATGTTTTGTAATCTGATCCATGGTTTGGAGACAGGAGCACACTGGAAAACATACACTGGTTGAAAATAGATATGATAAGTAAAACCCATTATTTCTGTAAACATTGATACATAATATTACTTCTCTCTCTCTCTGCCACAGTTACATTACACCCATTGCAAATTTTTCTTTGTTTTATACATATGGATAATGGAAATTATTATATTTTAAAATACTTTACATTTACACCAGTTTCAGCTATTTTTCATATTATTTACTCCTGCATCTTGATCCAGATATTTCTCATAGGTAGTTGTGGGATTTGGCAAGGCATACAGATCAGTCATAACCATTTCTGAACTTCAAAAAGGTACAGAGCTGCTAAATACTCCCTTATTGTATACCTCTACGACTTCAACAGTCATACTTGGATGTCACTAGCTTATCTCATCCCAACTGGGAACACAGAAGGTGAATCTCATTCTTTCAGTATCAGACATAGAATATACCAACTGTTGTTTTTCTGAGAACAAAAATTGAGCAAACACCTTCTCGCAGACTTAAATAAAAATCTCTTTGTGAACAATGAAAGCAAAAGATATTGCTTTGCTCTGAGGAACGGACCAAGATAGGGATGAAAATGTGGCTCTGATGCAGGCAATGGAGAAATAGAGGAGTGAACCCATTTTCAACACTAGAATAGGGGAAGTACCACAAAATTTTGCACTGCACTTTCTAGAGCCCCAAGTTTATTTCATTGAATTTATTTCATTGAATTTATTTCATTGAATTAAATTTGGACACAACTAACTAAAGTCTGGGACTAAGTAGGGTAATAGGGAATTATTTGTTCTGGTCTCCACAACCAGCCCTCTCTGCCTCTGATAAACCACTGAGGCTATTTAAATACTAGAGTACAAATAACCAAAGTAAGTAATGGTATAATTATTTTACACAAATTAAAAATGTTGCTTTCCCCCTTAGAGCAACCAGAAAATAGGACGATTCATTGGTTAAATTTTAATAGAACAATCAAAGAGCAGTTAATTCCCCAGCATGGGGTACCCTCAGTGGGCAATTACAAGGTTAGGAATGCTTTGTCTCTGCTTTGACCTGATTGGTGTAAAGCCCCTTGATGGTTTGCAATGTTTGTTAAATAGGCGACAGTCCGTACTTGGATATACCCTGTTAGCCAAAAATAATAGACAGTTTGGTTGCCAGTTTTAATGTTCATATGTTCCAATCAGCAGGGCTTTTTTTTCTTTTTATATCAGTGTTTCAGAGGTTAATCACTGTTATCATCATCTTAAACTCACTCTTATTCTTATCAGTTATATTTAGTGGCAGATTGCAAGCTTTACTTATTATCTTGTTAAATCAGTAGGTGAAAGCCTTTCAAGGCATTTCTTTTTAAACATCTTTTATTAATGTTAATGTGCCAGATGGGACAAATTAAAATGGTTCTGTTCTTCATGCTGCCACTACCCACAATTTTACCACATCATTTGCTGGTTAAGGAAGCATATGAAAATGATAGGTACAGAACTTTGATAACAAAAGTTCAGAAAATGATAGTATAACCTCTCCAGAAAAAATGTTTTGGAGTTTTTTTTGAGTTAAATTCATACATTAAAAAATATGTTAATTCTGAGCATGCAGCTGGTTTGATCTTATTATAGCTGAGTTCAAGGCTGTCTTGATCAGAACAGTGTGGCAATATACCTTTTCTGTACTGACTGGGGGTCAAAAGAAAACTTCAATACCTTTATCATCACAATAGCATGTGTTATAGGTGCTATTGCCCCGGTGATCTCAGTGGCATTATGTGCAGATGCCAACAGTCCCACAGACCACATAGAAAATTAACCCTTCCATGGTCTTCTGGGCTGGGTCCCTATAAAAGACACATGTAAAACCATCTTTGGAAGTCACCAGTGTATTACTGGATATTCCTTATTGAGGAGCATTATATAATTTTGATTAGTAAGGCACTTTGGGGATAAAACACTTTGTTGTGTGGGTTTGCTTAGTACACAGCCACTGAAGAAAGACAGAAATAATAGTACTTTTAGTAACAGTAACAGTCAAACTATAAAACAAAACCAAGTAATTGATTAGCAGATGTCTCCTTTTTTTAGTCCTGCTGAAATGTCATTATGGTATAAATGGCTCCCTTCTCTGACTTCAGTGAGATGGGACTTTTACCATCATGGATCCTTTATTCCATGAATACACAGAATCGCAGAGTTTGTGTATTTGTGCTTTTCCCTATTGTGACTTTGTTGAATTCTTTTTATGATGCAATGTCTAGAAGCCTTGTGGGGCTTTCTTAGTTTGCATGGAGAGCCCAAGAATTACTTTACACACTCCAGTCATAACATCTGCTATTAAACCTGCAAATTTGGCCCAAATATAGTCAAATCTGTATGTTTCAGATGTTTGGGTATTCCCTGTTGATAGTCAGTTCATGGTATTTCCTGCACTGGATCAAATTTCACTTAGAGACTGGTAAGTTGAGAAGACAACATGTTAAATGAATGTAGTTAAAGTCTTTAGAGAAAAGAGCTCTTTCTATGAGGGAAGTGTGGATAGTGTCTAGGGATTAGCCTGTCATCTAATTTTACCATAAATCTACTTCTAATATTAAAACCAACTCAGTTTCTTTATCTCTCAGTACCAGGTAGAAGGATTTTAGTTTTCTCTGGCCACTGCTACTTCAGGTTGCATTCTGAATCTGATGTGCATGAAAATCACTTAGAAGGAATATAATAGAAAATTAAAGTACTGCTGAAATATACATAGCTGTTAGAATTCGAGCAGGCAATATTAGGATTTGCCCATTTAAAGCATATCCACATATTATAAATTGCTGTAAACAATTCGTGTTTTTGTAACAAAACATTGTTTAACTTATTTTGTGGCAATTTCAAGGCTGTTTTTCCCCGTAGTTTGCTTTGTGAGCAACAGTAAGAAAAAACCCCTCAAAACTGCTATACTTTTTATCACTGGAGATAAATTATGTACATATAAATGCATATGCCTACATGATATATAAATATATATATGAGTATGTCTATGTACATGTGTGTACACATATTTATATATATTGTGTCTAGTTATGTGCATCATCTTCCTTTTGGATGGTAAGAATTTTAAGTAAAAACAGGGTGCAAATCAAGGTTGAAGGAAACCACAAATATTCCAGGATGACCGCAATTTTAAATAGGGGAGATTGTAACTGAGCAAGGTTCTGTGTAGGATTTGTGTTTGCTACATGCTTCAGGACTGCAGATGAAAGCATGAAAAGCAGACCACAAGAGCAAAAAGTCCAGTTCTAGAAAAGCCTACCATATAGAGTCCATTAGCCACAGGATGTTGTGGCTTTCCCTGTATGGCATGCTCTTCGTAATGGAAGGAGAGCAAAAGGGGAAATATCATCCATCTCAGGGAATATTTCAGACTCTGTACCTTTAATAAATAAGTCAACACAGTATAAGAACTGCTCTGAATGAAATAAAAAAAATATTTCTTCAGCATTTCTCCCTCAAGAATGTCATCAAAATGTTTTGTTAATATTCAGGAAAACTTTCTTACTTTCTTTTTACCTTCTTTTCATTCCATATTATGTCATGGTGAGGGAAGACTCGGAAAGCTCAATATGAGTGATCAGCAAGCTTCGGTTTATTGATTAAGGCACAGCATACTTATACAGTTCATAATAAGTTAATGCATATTCTGTAGCCTAACTATTCTATTGGATATCTTTCTAACTGTTAACCTCGCCTTTAGTTCCTCATTCTTGGTTACTTACATCTTCATTTTCCCATGTCTAGCTAGCTACAAGCTGTTTGCAAGCTCCCTGTTACCATCTACTAGCTGCAGTCAGGGGCACTGTGCCCTAGCCTCCTCCACTTCTCAACTTAGCTGAGTCCGATATTTCCCAAGGTCTTGCTTAGCCATCTGCAACAGGTCTACGTGACTTTTGTCAGCTAACCAGTTCTCCACAATATTAACTTCCTTCCATTAGAAATAAGAGGAGAACAAGCAAAGTATCACAAAATGAATTTTTTATGGTGGAGCAACCTACAAAGGTTTGGAAATACTAACAATTATGAGGCAATTCTTGTCAACCTCCACTAGTTCTGATTAATATCAAAGTATTTATTTGAAGAAATGGAATTATAGAACTTGTGAAATTTACTTGCCAAGTAAATAGTTCTAAATTTAAGTCTAGTTTATGTTTTGCTGCAGAAATTTCTGGACATGTTGCCACGAACTTCAAAAAATAAGATTAAATTTAAAACTTTTATTATGCTGTTGATTGTTTTCATGAACATGTAATATATGGATACTTAACTAACATATTTTAACTTGCCTGTTTCATCATTAGGGATGTTAAATGATCTTGCAAGATGAACTATCACTTTGTTTCTGCACATTATATTATATAGATTAAATGTAAAATATAAAAATGTTTCAGATTGAGCACACACCACTACTTCAGGTATCCAGGTGTTTGTATATTAAATATATATTACACCTGACACTGGAAACAGACATGGATGCATAGAAATTTCAGTCAGAGAAGAGTACAATGACCACCTAATCTGCCTAGAGGTGATGATGTTTTACCACATAACTTATTCCCAAAACATGCAAGAGAGATTGTGAATATCTTTCAAAATATATTTTGACTCAGAAACATCATATGACATTGAGCATTTCATTTGTCGTACCTACGATTAAAAAATTGGAAAAGAAAATGCATCTTCTGCTCTGAACAGATTTTGGTGACAGGCATCTTGTCATGTCTTTGCTGGATTGAAAAGCCCTTCCTGACATTTTTTCGTATGCCCCTTAACCTTCTATTTGTTATGATGGGTAGACTGAGCTATTCCTGCCTTTCTTCATGAGGCGTATTTACGTATGTTCATTTCTAAATGACAGCAGCACAGGAAGGAATGTTTCTTCTAGGAATCCTCCCACTGAGGCAGACGTCTCAAAATTCAGTGCCTTAGCGTCTTGACTGCTATGACAGTACAGATGACTTAGGTTTTTGCTGGCTTAGAAGATCTATCTTAATTAAGATAAAAATAGTAAATTGCCTAAATATTGAGCACATGTGGAAGAATATCTAAGTCAATGACTAATACATGCTTTTGAAAGCCTGGATTAATGTTTAAAATGTTTCTTCAATTAAAATCAACACAAAATCTTGAACCTATAAATAACATGATTAGGCCTTTGTTTTATTTTCTTTCCCCTCACTACCTTTTTTTTTTTTCTCCTGTTGTGGTTGTTGTTTTTTCATGGTGGGTATGCTTTGTTTGGAAAATTTTCTGGTGAATGTAATTATATGATGCTCAGCACAAGCCTTGAGAAGACAGTGTTTGAGAGGGCAGGGAGAGGTTCTGCACAGGGTTGACTTGAAGACATCTCTGCAAAGGCTTGGGGAGGGAGATTACCTCTGGGAAGTGTCACTTGCATAGGTTTGTATGTTAGCACAAGCCATAATGTGGCCCATAATGGCCATAATGGGAGGAACTCTGTTATCTTCTGGCTTTAACAGCCTTGGGCTGTGCCTTTCCCTCTCTTTAGCCCACACCTCCTCACTTTATGCTTCACCGATATTAAAGGCAGAGAGGTTTTCAACTGGTGTATGATTCAACCGAACTCAAACCCTTGAGTCTGGGCTTTGTAGTGCTGTTATAATATGAATGATAATTAAACAGGAAATCAGTGGGAGGAGTAAGAATAGCTAATGCCTTAATCAGAGGGAGAAATCTGGGAGGTGGACGGAGATGGATGGAGTGGTCAAGGAGTTATTATTATGAGAATTCAGCCTTTCTCATCATTTTCACACGTCCACCAAAAATATATCAAACAAATGGTTTCTAACTGCACTTGGGAGCGTGTGTGAGGGACAGGCTTGCACTTTTAAGGAGTATATCACTTCCAAGACTGGGAAACTGCTAGCTTCTCAGCAAATTGTTCCCCTCATGTATAAATTCGAAATAAAATAAGATGCAATTATGAGGTGCCCAAAGCTTACACTTAGAAGGTAAATACAATCCTACTTAATTTTTTAGCACAGGAACTCATCAAAAACATATGGGGAATCACAACATTCTTCTTTCTTCTTCTCTATATTCATGGAAGGTAAACCAAAGCATTGACCTTAATGTTTGTGATGACACAGTTGTTCTGCAAACAACAGGCTGTCTAAAGCTGCGTGCATTTTTTTCCAGTTTCAGTTCACAGAATTGTGAGTTTCATTTTGAGCTTCATATGAACTAAGAAACTCAAAGCAAAACTCAGCTGGAACAGTCTTTCCTCAGAATGGTGGAAGGTATGCAAAACCAGAGACAGACATCATTTTCACTCAAAATCAACTTGTTCCAGGTTTGAAAGAAATTTAGCTTGGATTTAACGCTCAGGTTCAATAGAATTTTCAGTGAACCTAATTTGACTTTTTTTTTTTTTTTTAACTGGGGACACTCAATAGATGACCTGGTAACATCCACATAAGAATAAAAATCACTTGTATAGAGTTTTTCTAATATGGCTGCTAAGAAAAACAATATATATGTGAGACAATTTTCTTGTATATGCAGAATAAAGCAGATCTATTCTAAATGTGTTTGCACTAGCTCGTTTTGGTCACTTTGAGGAACTGGGATTTTTCCCTTGGCTGGAACTCCACAATGTACATCCTTAATCCATATGCAAAAAAATCCAGAAGGAACCCTAATTTCATTGTCTTATTTTGCATAAATGATTTTTAAGACATGACTGTGGCATGCATCATTGTTGGACTGCCTGCTTTCAGAATCCACTGAGAAAACCAAACAAAGGTTTTCTACGCCACTGCTCCTTTGGTAAATTTGAAAATATGCTGAAACCAGTATTCAGGGTCTTGGTTAGGAAGCATTTTCCTCAGAACTTTTTTTTCCTTTTTACTTTTACCACTACCTTATGGAAAAAAGCTTTTTATGTTTTTAATATATGGATTTTCTACTTTGATCTTTATCTCAATGATAAATTCTTGGTGGAATTTATCTCATTTTATATCAATACAAATTTCAGTAAGAATCAAATTCCAAGCCACCATGTTAAGGCATAGAAATGAAACAGGGAGATTAACCAGGGAATAAAACCAGCACATAATAGACATAGTATATCTTTAATTGTGATGTAACACTGGAAAAAATGGTTTAAATACAGAGACTGATGCATTTATGACTTCCTGGATACCTTTTCCTGTCTCTTCTTATGCTTCAATTTAGTAGCATTCTTATTTACAAAAGATCTTTAAGAAACACTTATTATACTTGTACCTCAGCTTGCTCTGAAGTACATACATAAAAAAAATTTATAGAATGACCAGTTCTAAAAAATTCATACTCAAAGCAAAAATAACAAAACATTTTCTTCCTTGAATATGTTCTTGGGAAAAAGTTAAAGTTAATATTTCTATGAGCATTTCCATGTTTCAATGACTTTAGCAGCTCTGAAATACCTGAGCACTATTAGGCACAGATGGCAACCCATGGAGCAACACCAGATTTCTAGAGGAAAATGATATTTCATCAAGCTCTGATGGAGGAACACATATCAAAGACTCATACTGAGTTTCATAATACCTTGCAATGAAAGCTTAAAGCTCAGGTGGTAACATCAAGTCATGTTTGAGTGTGCTAGAAGCCTGAAGTACTCTGAGAGTAGTCTACTACTCAGTGTGTTCTCCAACACTCACAGCCCCAATGGCATCCAGTATCTCAGAGATCCCTTTCAGAATGACCAATACATTTAGCTTGTACAATGTAGTTAAGGAAAAAAAACAAGACAAAGGCCAAAAAATCAATAACTCCCCCCAAAATAAACCAAGAAAAAAAACCCAAACAAACAATCCAAACAACCTCCAAAACCCCAAACAAAGAATCCAAACAGCCCAAGCCAAAATAAAATAAAAAATCTTAGAGTATACCAACACCAATGAAGGTACTGTGACAGTGCTGCTAGTGAAGAGAGCCAAATTCAGGGCCCCACAACCCATGCTGGCAAAGACTGGAAGCCTGTGGAAGCAATGCATGGAGTATCTGATAGAAAGGCACTCTCCTAGCACTATTTCACCAATAATTGGAGCAGATTGGCAGAACGAGCCGAGCAAAATCAGGCAGATCCTCTGGGTGCACAAGCGTATGTGTATCAGAATGACAGGCTCCAATAAACCCTAAATAATCAATATCCACTAATTCTTAATTATCTCATTCTGCTGATGTAGTATGAGAGATATATCAAGAAACTGCCTTCCACATGCATTCATTAGGAATTCAGATTTAGTAGCTGGTGGTGATGTTAGGATAATTAGCAGCAAAAAAAATTGAAGAAATGTTGGTTGCTATAGCAACCCATTCATCATGATCTACAGCATAAACACCCAGATTAATTTACAAGATGCCAGGTAGATATATGCTTGGTTGACTGGGGCACACACAGACACCACCTTATTTGCTTTTATTAAGGCTTAATCATCAACATTAGAGCTTTCAAAGTATGTGTGCTATCACTGTCAATCACAGGGGAGCTAGATGCTTTTAGGGGTAAATCCACCAGCACAGTCTCTTTCCACCTATGTCTGCTCTGTAGGGAAGGAGGAGGAAGAATAATATTCCTCCAGACATACCCTGAAGCCACAGAGGTGGTCCTGGGGCTAACATCACTCCTATGAGCTATCTGTATGGTAAAAGTCATATTCTCCCTCTGTAGAAAGCTACACCCAGTTCCACGAATCTTAATTATATTCTCCTTAGTAAACTCTTGGTAAAAGAGCCCTCTCCATGAAGCAGCCTTTAGTGGTGTTCAGTGGTACATGAGGTACAAGTGAGGATGCCTGTATTCCTGGGGTTACACACTTTGCATAATCCAAGGGTCCATAAAGCTGCTATTGAAAAAGTGCATTGTTTTTGGTAAAACTGTAAAATAGACATTTGAAGCACTGGAGGTAGTGGGACAAGGAACTAACATTGTGACATGATGAAGTGCGGAAAAAACCCAAAGGAAACATGAACAGAGGAGAATCGGTGCGCACTGGATGACTAAAGCAGAGCTGTCCCTCCAAAGTAGTAGTTTAATAACGGTGAAGTTTATAGACTTACTGTGAATAACACAGAGAAAAATGGACAACCAGAGTCTCTCTATCACTACTCTTCTCCATCTAGTGAGGGAAACCTTCACATCCTGGCCTCTTGTTCTCGCTTAACAGGAAAAAACCTTCTGCTTTAGTTTATCTGTCCATATATTGTGTAATATTGACTGCATCTATTTTTTTCTGGCTATTCTGAAAGAAATAAATCAAGACTCAACATGTGTCTTAAAACTGCTATGGTTTATTTAAAAGGAGAAAGACAAGCCATCAAACTATCCACAGGATTTTTAAAAATTCATCACAGAGTCGAAGTCTTTCTTTCCATTCATATAATTTTGGTTTTGGCTTAACACTTAACACAATAATCAGTTCAAAAGAATATGCTTTGCATTAAAAGTAAACAATGGTTTTTATACAAAGATTTTAAATTTTTCTTTTCCTGCCCTTGTCATTTCATTTCCTTATTCCAAAGCTCTGCTCAAATGACACAATGCCCACTCCAGAAACTGCTTTTCTAATTCAGCCTTTTTGAAAAGCAGCCAGTTCTAGTTGTTCCATTTCAAGTCTTTGCCTCTAAAGTATTCCAAACATTTTACTATTAAAAAAAAAAAAAAATTAAAAATGGGTAATTACAAAAAATAAATAGAATTAAAAAGCAATGTTTTCCGGTTTGGAAAATTAAAATAAAATGGATGCAGCTCACAGGAAGTCAAGGAATGCTTCTCAAAGCCTGGTTCTAAACTGAGTCAGATTCATATTACAAAAGTGGGTTTGATACTTTCTGTTTAATTAATAGTAGAACCTAGTCCACAGAAAAAGCTCATTCTCTTAACTGGGAAACGTTTTATTTAGCTCTTTATTTAGCATTTCATAAACATCAGGCCAATCTCATCTTTGGGGTAGTTTTACTGAAACCAATGAAAAAAGCCAAGTATCTAATTAACTGTAAAATTTTGGCAAGTATTTGGCAAGTAAATATACATTCATCAAACAGTGCTGTGCATATGAATTACAGAATTATGTGATAAACTGCCTTTATTATGCCAATAAAACTTTTAGAAATGATTTAGCTCTAAACAAAGTTTCATTTTTTGGGGAAGAGATGACACAGACACCTGCTTTATTATGGCTTTGACACCCGTACGAACAAAATAATTTCTGAGGCCTCTGGTAGAATATTTCTGTGCTATAGATCAATTTAGCTGCAAGTACACCACCAATTGGATTCCATCCGCTATAAAAGTCAGTAAAAGTATTTATGATTTCTTTCCTCATGGTATAAATGTCTACAAACAGAACAACCTCGGCCACAAGAATTTTTAGAAATACTGCTATAATTGAATAACGGTAATAGAATATCTGTATCTACTTAATGACTGAAAGGATATAACTTAAAAGTAATGTATACAATGAATATGGTTTCACTAGACTATGTTATATCATAGCATGACAAACTACTGTCTTTCCTAAAATAAAACTTTTTCTTCAGCATTTCTACCCGTACCCTTCAAGACCAACATTTTCAAGTAGACTCCACAGGCAATCCAAAAGAGCTGCTCTGAACTATGAGACTGCATGAGAAACTGCAAACAGAGCCATGGGGAAATTCTTGCAAAGTTGCTATTCCTCCACCATACAAAAACGGCAATTGTCATCAAAAACAGATAAACTGTGGGCAAAAATACTTGCTTTTCCTGAGATCTGACCTGAACAACTGACTGCCTTAAAACTAAATGCAATAGAAACACCTTCACATTTATACGTACTAATAAATCTTCTGCATTCAGACCGACTACACATTCTATTATTTCTTGCTTTAAAGACTTAGTGAAAAGAAAACATATACATTAAAAAATATTCCTCCTTTAAACATTTGACTTAAATATTTAACAGTATTTATTTCCCATCTAATTCATTTAAATAATATTTCTTTGGTATGTAGGAACACACTCATAGTATATTGCCTTAGATTAATTTTTTATCATATTGTGAGCTTTATTGTGGACTATATTCAATTATTTTAAAATATTATTCTTGTGCAGGAATATAACCTCGTACTGCTCAAAAGACTCACACACAGATGAGATGGTAGAATCCATGTACTGGGAATAAGGCTCCAAAGGATCTTTCCATTGGACTCCTCAGGTTTATCAAAGAAAACCTTCTTGTAAAACAGGCAGATATTTTGTTTCCAGTCACCACAAAGAAATATTGTGGGATATAGAAAATCACTATTGATGATAGATATGTGAGATTTTCATCTCTTCTGCCATACAGTAAGGAGTCATTCAAAGGGATTACCATTGACAAACACCTGCCACTAGTTCTGTTTTTGCAACTCTTCAGCAGGGAAGAGACTGAAAATGTCTACTTGTATTTGCATGTGCAGAGTATGTGTATGCAGAGGATCCAAACCAGTGAAGTGAGTTTTGTGTACATTTCTTGTGAATGCTCCTCTGTCCCCTACTAGTCTCATGCAGCTACTGCAAGGTAGGGAGATCAGAGTTGTTATTAGCAGGGAATAGGGAGCTGTGCATCTCCTCAACTTTTAGGACAGGGCTTGTTCTTCTTCATCAAGCACCAGTAAAATAGGGTTAAGAGGGCTCAGCAGGTACATCTTCATCTTCAAAGGTATCTCTTCAACAACCAGCCACTGGACAGGTCATTGTGGGTGAGATGAGATTATTATATCAAAGGTGCTAAGGCAATATGATCTTATCATCCCTGGTAAGTGATGTAGCTGGGTTGTAGCTCCGAAAACCCTCGTAGAAGTCATATTAGAGAATAAGTTACTGTGATGTCATTTTAGTATGGTTTTTGTCTTCCCAGACATTACTTGCCATAAAACAGTTGATTTTTTGTTTGATTGTATCCTAGGATATATTAATTTAAGCTTGCAAGATATTTTTTCCTAATGCAATTTAAATTCCAAAATAGTGCAAAAAAATTAATAGCAATATTTTTGCAGCAGTAACTCACTTAATATATAGATTCCAATATTGAGTGTACATGTTGCAACTATGGTATTTTTAAAATATGTTGCACAAAAATAACTGATAATGATTCAAACATCACAAATTATGTTGATGATGAACAGAAAACCAAAGTAGGAAAAAAACCCCAAATCGCTAATAGAGAAAAAAAAATAGAAATTATATGTTAGATCCTATAGAACCTAAAAACCAGGTCAAGTCTGTAAGGAGCTGCGCACCCTGTATTTCAGTTTTTTTCATAGAGTTAAAAATAATTTGCTGAATTGAGTTTCTCCCAGTTTCTTGGGCTGAACTGTGCCTGTGCTGTAGGTTTCAGGTAAGGGTCTCAACCTGGTCCTGACATTGTGAAAGACAGTAGTACCTAGTTTGCTGTTAGTAAGATGGAATTCGAATGGCAAGTGCCATTTGGGATGGATGGGAACAGAATTGCAGCAGTCCAAAAATTATGTATCATGTTGAAACCCATCATGTTTCTTAGTTGTGCTTCAGGCAGCAGAATCAACTGCTCATTGTTTCCTCACCTTCCCTTGTTGATCTGTTTTTTTGTTCTAAGGACCAGCACCCATAGCCAAATTTGCTTTTTATTCAGCTGAATTGGGCAAGTATCCACCTCACAATTAAACACTTCTTAAAATTCAGTTTAAATAATGCATTTTGCGTACGACAAGTAATTAAACATTAGAATCTAGTTCTGAGTTCTTTGTTCTTTCATCTAAATGCTAATAATTAAGGTGTTTTTCTACAAAGAGACAAAAAGTTTCTTACCCAACCATTCCTCATACTTTTCTTCTTCCTGGCTGAAATCTTAATTCCATGTTTATAGTATTTGAAGTTTTAGCTAATGGTATACAGTATCTAGAGACTGTGCCTCCTGGAGCAATTTGGAAAATAATAACAGAGAAGAAAAATAGAATGTTATCTAGGGCAGACTGTGCATTTCATCAACATGGAATGTACCTAGCAAGTTGCAGATCTGTACTAATAAGGAAACAATAATATTAAGACTGATAATAATAATATCAATTATGAGACCGTGGTTAAGCCCAAATATCTATATTTTGTTGACAGAGAAAGCAAGAAATATCTTTCCACAGTTTGGAATTGTGGTATTTCATACACACAGTCCCTCTTTTCAACAATCTTAGGCTTTGACCAGAGTGGTTCTGTAGCCCTCTCCTCAATAGGTGACTCATGGTGTTACATTTTTCTACAACAAAAAAAAAACCAACCAAAACAAAACATGGGAAAAGGGCTTACACCTGGTTTTAGCATATCCAAAGTTAGACTCCTGAATTTTCCTGTGGAGTCATTGGGAAAAGTAGTAGATAGATATAATGGAGCACTTAATGCATCAGTTTTCATGAGTAATAAATGCATAAAATAGACAGAAACAAAGAAAAGAACCCTAAACCCACAAAAATCAACCAAATCAAAAAAGTCAGCACTAACAAAAAGAAGCCATTAGAGAACCAAAGCCGAGTTGAAACTTTTATCTGTCTTAGAGTGCTTTTCCTTCTAATGTCTGCAAAAAACAGGAATAAAGTGCTCTTCCACCAGCCTGTGAAAAATAATTTTTATTAGCATATAATTTTTATTAACATACCATATGATGAATGTCAAATTGGATCAATCAGCAATAAAGTGTATGTCTGATACCACTGGCAAACTGAATTAATAATGTCTGTTATTATGTATTTTTCTGAAAAGTAGATAAGTATCATATCAAGAAATGAAAAAAGAGTATGAAGAAAGAGAAGGAAAAAAAAGGGAAGCTGTTTTTGAAGCTTGTAAAAGAAAACCGAACAAACTAACTGAAGCACTCTTGACATGCACAGAAGCAACATTTCTCAACTTCTCAGGAAGAAATGTAAAATTCAGCGAATCAGAAACTTTGTCTTGGGGAAACCATGAAACACACACAGTTTCACCTAACAAATGCTTCTTCAAATCTTGAATTATCATGCCGGCCATCTTTCAGTACCTTAAATCTCACTCAGTGTCACTAGACTGAGTAGTGACAGAAGGTCCCAAGGCAAATAGTTTCCTCTTACATACTTTTTCCAGGATGGACTTGTATTATGCAATCACTCAACACTTGTCTTCTAACTGACAGACTTTAAAAGAATTTAAGCATTAAAAATAGGGAAACTGAATTGCTCATAAATGCTTTTTGTTTCTTTTCTTTTTCAAGAACACTAAAGATAAATTTCCAGCAAAAAATAAAATTCTTGCTGCCCTTAGTGTAAGCTTCATTTTGACACAGAGTAGGAACTTGTTAACTGGGATGGAAAATATCTGGCAATTGCTTCATTTTCCATCTGATATTGTCACCCTTATTGGTTGCATATTATAAAAAAATGAGAACTTCCCTAAGGATCATAGCCTAAGAAGAGGAAATCATACTTTTCTTCTTCTACAACTCCCAGTAATTTCAGAAAAATGTCCTATAAATATTTCTAAGATCATCATCATCCTGCATAGCATCCACACACTGGTTTAAATAAAGACAAATGTGGAGAAAAACCTCAACAAAACAACTGAGACAGAAATCTCCAAAAATCCACCTTTCACCAAAATAACAATATGTAAAAAATTTAAATGGAATAAAGATGAACACTGTAGGAAATACTGTTTTTCTGTAATGTTTTCTCAGCATTTGAAGACCTTACAGTGGCTGTAGATAGCATAGTGGAATGAAGGAGAGGCACAGATGTGCAAAATCTGAAACACATTTTAAGCAGAATAGAAATTGAAGAAATAAGGGTCGTGGTGAAGCTTGCAGTTGAGTTGCACAAAAATTTCATCATCTCAGGCACAATTAGAGGTTGTACCTCAGTCAGAAACACTGGATATAGAAACAGACAGGATTTTCTTAGAAAAAGAAATACTGGATCTTTCATATTTCCTTTTTTTTTTTTTTTTTAATTTTTTTTAATTTTTTT
>VZRF01015380.1:100136-115683 GCA_013396875.1 Vireo altiloquus | reverse complement strand
CTTCTAGATATTCTCAGCATACAATGAGGAAGCTGGTAGGACTGTTGTGAGAAACTTGAGAGGATTTATTGTATGGCAAAAAAAAAAGCCATGAAGGAGAGTCTTACCTCTGCAGAATCTTAGTGGTGTGATATAAATGCAAATCCAAATGAATGCTGGTCCATAACGGGGATCTATCCATACAGCCAACATACATAAAAAGTAGTATGTCAGGAAGGCAAATTCTCTGCCTGAAAATGTGTTTCAGATGCTAAAATCATGTCAGCCAGGGTAACAATGTAAAGCTAAAATCATGTCAGCCAGGGTAACAATGTAAAGCTAAGGCAATGGCCGGATCAATAACCACAATGTTAAATGATTTTTTTGAAGAGCTTATACATCTCTTATTTCAGCTACAGGTCCAGTTAAATTTTTTTCAACAAATGATTGATTTTAGGAAATGCTCAGGTGAAGAGGTAGAAATATGATTAAAGCCAGGTGCAGAGGCAGAAATATGATTAAAGCCACACAGACAGGGACAGAGAAAAAGCTGTGATGCACTTGAAGGTGGCATGGTCTCTTGATTACAGTTATCAGGTGGATAAATTATGCTGAATCTCTTCTCCACTTTTTCCTTACAAATCACCTGATTTCCTTTTAAAAGCTAATTATTCTTGTTACTTTTGAACCACAGGTTGTGTCAAAATTATTGAACTTACTACTTTTTAATGCGTTCATGTGGGTATTGTCGCTTCAATCTGAAGCAACAGCAGCAGCCCCCCTTGCTCCCCAGGAAGCTCTGCTTGGCTGCTTTCTGGCCTTGTAGTTGCCAGGACTGGGTGAGAAGTGAGAAACCCTCTTTCTCTTTGCAAATCCCACATAAAGATCTGCCCACAGTAGCAGACCCTGGCCTTCATGGGTGTTGCAAAGACTGCTGATATGCTCCCACAGCAAGGGCTGCTACCAGCTCGCGCAGCTCATCCTACTGTACTTAGTGTGTCCTTGACATGTGTTCAGCATCCAAAAGAGAGCTGGGCAGAAAACTACTAATGATCAGTCATCATTTTTGTGAACAATATATCCCTTGGAGGAGCAACGTCACACCTCGTGTCAGAGCATCCCTTTGAGTGAGTGTGTTTTGCTGGTTTTCCTATTTATATACTTCTTACAAACATGGACAAACGAAGAAGTTACATCAAGAAGGCTAGACTGATGCAATCGCACCTCTCAGTAGTGGCATACACATTGCATGCTGCCCTGGAGCTAAATATAGATGGGCCAAACTCTGGCTGTGTCTCTTTGCCCCCCCTGTCTGGGTGGAATGGAGGCACAGAGCGCATAACCTTTGCTTTCACTCTCTTCATTGAGTGGTCAGATCTGACATCCTGGCTCATGTTTGATTGCACCTTATTGCAAAAGGAACTACCACCACATAGTAACAACACAGAAGTTGTAACCTGATTATGCAGACAAGTAATAAGAGAAATACATGTTTTATGAAAATCACTGTGTAAAAAGATAAGGTTTTGGAAGGTGGAGAAAGTGCTCCCAAAGGCAAGAGATTTGTCAGTTGCTCAAAAAGGCTGTCTGGATTTCTCTTTATAGCTGGTACTCTAAGTCATGCTTTTCTCTGTTCTCAGTCAAAACTTGCTAAATTTTACTAAACATGTGTTCAAAAGCTGGGATTTTTTACCATAAATTTATACTATTATTTCTTTTAACTAAATATTGCCATACTATAAAAACCCCACTATAATAGATTTATGTTTAATTCCCAGAGAATATGGCATAGCACAGAGCTGGAACACTGACAGAATACTGAAGCTGGTGAGTAGCCAAAAAGCAAACCTGTTCTGAGGGTCAGGGCCTCAGAGGCCTGCAGATGAGGAAAAGGAGGATGATGCAACAGGCACACATTCCTTTAACTTGCCCAGAGCCAGGTAGCATATTGGGAAGGGCAGGGTTCCTTGGCTCCTGCCTGGCCATCCCTATTCTTCAGGAGCATGATACCTGGAGTAAGGAAGCAACAGCACTGACAATGAGTTATTTTCCCCTACTCTTGTATGTCTCAGGACCACATGGATATTTCCCAGCTGAAACAGGCTTTACTTGGTAAGGAGAAAAAACACCCAACTATACATTGCTTTCTTCTTTCTGTTTGGTTCCCCTCTGAAGGATTGTGACCATACTTTGCCTGGAATTATGCCATCCTAACGGCATAATAACATCCTCAATCATCCCTCACCCTCCTTTCCCACCAGACACATGAATTCTTTTAAACAGCTAATGTGAAACATGCCAGTCAGTATGTGGGCAAAGAGCCTAAATTTTCACTTGAGATGAAGACCTGATCTGAAAAAAAAAATGCAAACAGGTAATTCTCATTTGATTGCAACAGGATTTAGTGTAAAAGTGGCGTTAGACTCAGTACCTGCATCTGGTATTAAGCGACTTCAGCAATACCCACCAGGATAACACAACAAAAAACCCCAGCAAAGTGTTTGCGAAAATTTCTAGCCTTTAAAAGAAGAATGACGAATGACAATGATGCTGTGATACACACAGCTAGGCCAAACTCAGTTGATAGGAACCTGGAAGGGTTTCAATAAAAGAGAAATTCATAAGGCATAAAGAGGGGTAGAACAACAAATACACAGAAATGAAAACTTGTCTTCTCCCACCTCCCAGAATATGAATTCATGCCATAAAATCCTTAAGGAAAGGAAAAAAACCAAGCAACCAAAACCATTTTAAAATAAGGAGGTTGATTTGAAACTAATTCTACTACTCTCAGAAACAAGTTTTTTTCTCTGCATCTTCCTTAAGAAGGATTACTAATGAGTGCAGATACTATTTTACAGAAGAGAAAGAGGATCTGAATTGTGTGTCAGATACAGAAGAATTGTCATATTCATCCCATTAGAGACAGTAAGAATTTTACCATTGATTTAAGTGGGAGAAAGGTCTTCAAGTGTAGCAAGAGGAATCCCTTGAAAGCAGAGAAGAAAGACATAAAAGTTTTTGAATTCGACGGCCAAACATTAAGCTGGAAGATGTTTCTAGCCAAGAGCTCTAAGAGTTTTTACTTGGTGCCACTTTTGAACTTCAGGAAGCAGTTCTGGTCAGCTGGGGCCAGCATGCTCACCATCCTTGGGTTCATTCAGATGTAGCCCCAAGGCAGGTATTTCTTGCATGAGACTCTTCAATTGTAGAAATTCATCCCAGAGGAGAGCCACTGGAATGTCTCAGTCATTGCCCTCAGTGCCTGCTGCTAGTCTCATTTATTTGGGCTGGCATATTTTATTAATTTCTTACTATGTCCTGTTAAACTTTCTACCTGGTCCATTTTTCTTACAACTTGGTGGTTAAGCAATCTGGGTAGCAGTTACTTATTTTTCCCTATATTTACTGCAGTTTGCCTAGCCTTTTTTTGGTAAGTTGGGCTAGGGTAGGTGTATTCAACACTTCTGATTCAACAGAATACAGATGTCCTGCAGCAAACTACTTACGATAACTTCAGTACACGAAAATTAATGTAAATAGCATGGATCCCCAAAAGGTAAATTAAGAGCCAATGTAAATTTTTACATAAAGTCTGTTTTGTCTTTCAGGTTCCAAATGTTTTGTTCACTTTTTCCCCACTTGCCTTCATTTTGGTGTCTCAGAGCAACTCCAAGTTGCCATCGCAGAATGGCAGAGAATGATCTCAAAATATAGATGATATTGAAAAAAAATAAAAAATCATGTGAAGTTTTCAGCTTGTGTTTGGAAAAGAAACCAACTGAGATTGCTCAGGGAAGTTACCATTTTCTTGGATTTGAATAGAATATACAAATATGGTTTGTACTCTAGAATTTGAACCCCAAAACTAAAAAATGACAAATTTAAGTCAAACAAAATACGTGTACTTTGAGCTCTCCTTCTTTATTTATACTGAGAAGTTAACAAAGTGAAAATGGACAGGGAGACTTATTCACCATGTTATGTTTTAGATTACTGTGTAATGTTTTTATGACTGTTTACCATTTCTGGATAAAATGATAGCCATGTCCCATGTGATGGGACGAGCATGGCAGCTATTTTCCAGCCAAGTTTGACTGTCACAAGTATCTCTATAAAGCCCCCACAACAAACATTTTCTTAACTAATTGAACTAATATAATATAATTTTAGATAATCATTTGATTTAAGCAGAATTTACAAAGTAATTTCATCTTTTAAGGAGGTACATTAGGTATAGGTCAACAAAAAAAGCTACTGTCAAACTTTGTGAAGCCTTATTCTTTGTCTGTTAGACTCCATTCATCCTAAGAATAGTACACTAATCATTTCTGCCTGCAGAAACACTTGAGCATTTGATTCTTAAAGAAAACGAATAAAAGAAAGGCAAAATATCTACTATTTTCTTCTACTGAGATGACTCAGGATTGGTTTCCCATGTTTAAGTCTAGATTTAGCTTTTGATGAAGTCAGCTTTCTCAAGAGTCACCAAATTAAGTGTTAGTGTTATTATGATTCATAACACAATCACTTCAGGAGTTGTAGGCAAACAACACCAGCACCCTGCTTAGAGGAGGCTCTGCCTTTTCATGACTGGCTGGGGTGCATCAGGCACAGGATTGCCAACCAGGCGAAGGAGGGGATTTTCCCTCTCTGCTCTGCACTGGGGCAGCCTCATCTCGAGTGCTGGGGGCACTTTTGGGCTCTGCAATACAAGAAAGACCTTCAGCTTTTAGAGATCCAAAGGAGGGCCACGAGGATGATGAAGGGTCTGGAGGGGAAGCTAAATGAGGAGTGGTTGAGGTCATTTGGCCTGTTCAGCCTGAAGAAGAGGAGGCTGAGGGGAGACTTGACTGCAGTCTACAACTGCTTTGTGAGGCGGAGAGGAGGGGCAGACACTGATCTCTTCTCTGTGGTGCCCAGTGACAGGACTTGAGAAAAAGGTCTGAAGCTTAATTGGGGGCGGCTTAGTTGGATATTAGATAAAGGTTTTTCGTTCAGAGCATGGTTGGGCACTGGAATAGGCTCTCCAGGGCAGTGATCACAGCAGCAAGCCTCAGAGAGCTCAAGAAGCACTTGGACAATATTCTTGGGCACATACTGTGATTCTTGGAGTGTCATATGTGGGGCCAGGAGTTGGACTTTGATGATCCTTTTGAGTCCCTTGCAACTCAGCATATCCTATGACAGGTCTATGATTCTAAGAATATTTCTTTCCTCGTTTGAGTGCAGAGATCACACTTATAAGGACTTTCAATATAGCAAACCAACAGTTCTTTCCCTCCTTCCCAGCACTCAGCATCCTTTGTCAGGAATGAGTACAAAATGCAACCCAAATTCATGAAGCAGGTCTGAGCCAGGTTATGTGCCAAAACAATTTGAAAGACATCGAATCAATGCCTTACTGTTCCACTGTTGCTTATTCCATGCCATTTCATCCCTCTCTGCCTCATTTCCCCACTGAGAAACATACAGAATGTTTCTCCTTCCCTTCTCCTCCTTGACCCACTGTTCCTTGTCTCCCTGAACTCCTAAGACCTCTCAGTAACAAGGGATGTGCCCTCTGTTTTCCAGTTTCAAAGACTGTCCTTATTATGATGCTATTGATGTAATTCATTTCATGGCAGGTTTCATCTATTTATACATAATTACATATACTTATTGCATAAATACTGCTATTTATGGATACTAATAGTAAGGCTGATTTCTCAGGATCTGGGTCACTATTCTTTTCTGTTCTCCTAATCTAAAATTTAGAGAAAACAGAGTACATAATACCTTTGTGCCTTTAGCTTACAAATGAGACCAATCAAAACTTTTGAAAAAATAGTAAGTATTGCTAATAAGACTGGACATATAAAATGTTTTCCCACTGGAACATGGTGAGCTTCCCTACAATAAAAACATTATATAAAAAAAACCACAACAAAAATATTTAATAGAAACCAATTCCTTAAAACAAAAAGAACAAAAAACCCCAAATCTTTATGTCAGCCACACTGAAGCCCTAAACCCACTGAAAAGATAAATGTCCAGAAGCTTGGATTCAAAGACTGAACCACAGTCTCCTTGAAGTAATTGGAAATATTTTCACAGGGCAAAACACTGGCTAGTGGCCTCCTGGATGATGGCTCTGTCTCTGTTGTGGAAAGTTCCTACCAGGTGTTGCACATTCAACTCTCACCAGATTTTGGGACTATGGGTCTCACAGCAGCTACAGGCTCTCATAGTCACTGAAAGAAGGCTCTGAGCATGCCCACTGGGCATAAAAATCTTTGGTTTTCCACTTTTGATGAGTGAGCTGTCTCTTCTGCAAAATCAGACTGGGATTGTAATGAGAGGAAACTGCTAGATGTTGGAGAAGAGACATCTGTGTGGCCAAACAATATGCTGACAGAGCAGCAGGATAACTCACTCATTGTGCCTAGAGCTGGGAAAAGCAAAAAGGGAATTAAATGCTGTAGGGATCAAAAGAGAAGTTCAGTCAGTCTTAGACTTGGATGATAAAAGTTCATTAAATTGTTTACCAACTTCAGTTTGAAAGACTTGACACAATTACTGCACTGCTGTCACAGCCACTGCCACAAACCAGTGTGTCCTTTACATGGCTGGTTTCAGTACTGCTTTTTGCACTGAGAGCCATGCTGAATTTGCTGAAGCACAGCTTATGCTTCAGAGGAAAACAGCTGGTTTAGACTAATTACACAAAGCTCCTAAAGCTGGGAAGTTATTTGGTATATGTATTTTAGTAATGGGATAGAATGCAAAGAGAAGCCATTCTTAAAATTACACATGCAGTGAGGCAGTATGGCTTGAAAATGATTAGCTGGTAGAAGATTAATCACAACCATTATAAGGAAGTTTAATAATTCATGCTGGAGCTTAAATGTAATATTTGTGCAAAGAAAGGCACTGAATCTGCAGTGTGATTCACTTTTTTGGTATGTTTCAAAAGTTTTTTGATGAGCCATGTTGTTTCTACTAGATCCATAAGTTTTTGGAAATCTCCCAGAAACAGGAATGATTTCCTAGATTGAAGCTTATCTTTTCACCAAATAATCACTTCATNGATGTTGATTTAAGTTGTTACCAAAACTTCAGTAAAATAAAAAAACTTCTTGACACCAATGTAACATTAAGAATAGGCATTCTTTATTTGGCTGGATGCCCTTTATTTGGGTAGCTCCTCCCAAAAGCGGTGCATACTGGGTACAGGAAAATTTCTGTTTATATACTTTATTCTACATACTTATTCATTGAAAACATACATATGTGTAACGACCAATGCACGGACTCAGACTGAGAGGAATACTGAGATGTTTATGTGAGAAACGAGCTGGTTTTATACATTTCTTCAAGACACAGTATTTCCTTATATGGCATTTTTCACTGACTTATCAGACATTGCCATGTCACCAAATGCTTTCTTACTGTCCTTATATGGGGGTGATCATGAGCTGTTCACTCCTTTGGTAGGCTTCTCTCTGTAGGGAGAGAAGTGCCCTGTGTCCTTTCTTCCCCGAAAGGCCAGGGTGAGACAAGCTTCTCTGCCATGGTGTTCTGCAGGCACGTCCCACAGCCTGTAGCTCAATTCAATCTTATCTGTCTCCACACATATATAAATAATTTCCCTGAAATCATGAACATTCTTCCCTTCCTTTATGCATGGGTTCTTCTGTCCTGGGGGTTTCTCTGGTGGTCCCTCATGGTCATAGATGCCAACGTTCCAGGTGACACACTTGAGCTGGCATGGCACTGGGACTGGTGAACTTCTGGTTCTCCTTACACAATGGGTATTGTGCAGTTCCATAGGCCCGTGGTTTTGGTAGAACAAGCATTGTGTCAGCTCAACAGGTGTAGACAATTATCACCTGCTAACATTCCCTTATTTGAGGCTTGTGAGGGCTTGCAAAGAAGACAAGCTTCACAAGCCTCACTTTGCTTTATTTTTTTGACTAACATTATATAAGTTCTTAAGGCAAGTATCAGAATTACAGTTATTACTATGATCACGAGTATACTTTGCAAAAGTGAAGTCAACCAACCAGTTAGAGAAAATCCAAATTCTTTAAATATTTTATTTAACCTGTTACTTTCTAATCCTGTCCTTAATTCTCTGCTAGATGCAGCAACAGATTTTTATCCTATCTGACCATCCATTTTAGCAGTCACATTTGGAATGTGCACACAAACAAGGATTGTTTTTTAAATTCAAGTAGTCACAAACTCTATGTTCATGTAACAGTAATAGGTTTAAATCTGTTTTGTAAGGTCCCATATGTGTTCCCAAATTATGGTCGAATAGGTGACTAAAATTCTCCATGGAACTGGATTTTCTGCAGAAATTGGTGTTGGCAAACAAGATGTTATAGAAATTACATTTTGTAATATGCCAAAATCTTGCACTAACTTTAAGACTACATTTTCTATTATTATATATATATGCAATTATTTATCATTTTCATCTAGATCCAATAAATAATATCTCCCCAGAAATTATATCCTGTACTTAAAACAATAAGATATATATATATCCACACATAAAAACTCTGTGATGTAAGTCAGTCTTGTTTCTGCTGTGTTTAATGTGTTGCTGGTTTCACCAATGTGTGATGAACTCAGGGTTCAATTCCTTCCACCTTGTGGTGTAGCTTAGCAGGGGAACTTGATATGGTCCCTTTCCCTTCTCCTGTATTGGTCCAAAGGTTCTGAGACTCACCTTATCTTCTTGTTGGAAATGACATGCATGTCATCATAGTCCCAATGATTTGTTGATAACAGTGTACCTTTTAAAACTTAAAAGAGTTAATTTTAGTACTATTATATTAATTTCAGCAAAATTTTGAGGCTTCCCTTGCCTTGTTGGTGTGACATGGGAAAGTTTCTGGCCATCTAGAAAAAGTATCAAAATACCGAGATGTGCCAGTCCCCAGTTTTGCCTGCGCAGTTCTGCAAAATCAATTTGCCAATAATCACCTGGGTGAATTCCTCTGTTTAACTTGCCCTGGAGGTGGCCTTCTTCTTTTCCTTGAGATTATTTTGCCAAACAAATTACTTATTTTTCAATAAATAAAATAATAATTTTTTCAACTGATATATTAATTTCTGTCATTTTCATGCTTATTATATTCCTTTGTAAACTATTACTGTGTTCTCTACTTCTTAATGTGTTTCCTGATGTTATAGTTCCGTTATCTTATACGTTACTTTGGAGGCACAATTACTTGCCTGCATGAGTTTACCAATCACCTGCTGGGATTTTCCATTATTTTCAGTGATGGAGCGAACTGCCTGTCCTGATTTGATTTTTGTTCTAGGGCATTCAACTTTTTGTTAGGTATTAGTGCAAGGATACCTTCTTCAGCAACCTCTTTAGCTGTTTGGTCAGGTAATCAATTCCCTGTATTAACTGGGGCATCTCCAATCTGATGGCCTTTACAAGGGCACCACAGCTACTTCTTTCAGTTTTTTCACAATGTAGTATTTGACTGATTTCTTCTTTGTACTTAATAGGAGACCTCTGTGCCAACAACGATTGCCTTTTCTTTCATATGGCTCCATGGGAAGGTATTATTCCAAATCATATTTTTTATCAGTTGATATGTTTACCTTTTTTCCTGCAGTGATTTCTAGGTAAGGTCATTAAATCTGTTTGTGGTGCTGATGTGTTAAAAGGTAAAGCCTGTTTTTCTGTTACCTGGGTTGAGCTTCCCACTGCATACCCAGCCCAGTTCCAGGTCCTGGATGGGATTGTTCTCGAGATCTGGTCTGCCAGAACACACTTGTTCAATGCTTAGAAGGCAGTCATGGTACAAAGGTCTCTGGACTTCTTCTGAAGCCTGGAGAAAACGTCTGGGATTTAAAGTAGTGGTTACTTTCAGCTCAACAATTGTCCTGCTCCAACTGAGCAACCTGGTATTTCAGCATCTTGCTGGCAATATCCAATAGCCTTTTTTTTTTTGTTCCAAACCATTTCTTACCATATGGTGTATATATCAGTTTTTTTGTTTCTCTGAAGCTACCACCACCCTCAGGTATCCAGGTCATCCTTCAATTGCATTGGCCAATTGTTTCCTTCCCAAATGCTGGCCAATACTCCTCATGCCACGTGCATCCTTTCATGCACAAATTACTCAAATGGTTTGGTTTAAGTGTGGGAGTCCCAATGCAGGGGTTGTCATTAAGGTTATTTCATGGTTTTTTAGGCCCTCTGACTCTTAGGAGTCCATACCAAATATTTTCAGTGAAGAAACTTGCAAGGGTTTTTCCAAGACCCCATAAGTGTTGATTTACGTGTTTTCCTCCTTTCTGTTTTTCCTCATTAAGAAGTTTTCTAAGAGCCAACAGAAATGGTGAGGAATGGCCTGGGCATGACATAACACCTTTGGTGTGTACCATCCTGAGCTAATTTTAAGTAACAGTTTGCCTTACACACTTCTATACACTTCGAAAAAGTTTCAGGAGCCAGTTTTGGAGCACAGCATCCTGAAAACCTAGACATGTACATACACAAAACAGAGATGAGTGAGCGTGACAGTTGTCCAGGCTTTTGTGCATTTCCTAATGAATTTTCTTTAAGCAAGAAATTAATTTATATTCTGCTGAAAAAAATAACATTCAAACCCACAAATAGATGGTTTCTAACCCTTGCATTATCATACAGCAGATCTTGTTGGAAGGGTTGTTTGCTTTTTACAATCAATGGAGACTGAAGTAATGTCAAGCAACTACTGCTGAGCTTTTTGGAGCTGATGCTGTAAACATAAGTATTGCCATGTGCATTTTACTGGAAAATAATAGAGAGAAATCTTACAAGTATTAAAAACCAAAGTTCTAATTAAAGTGTGCTTAAAATATTCAGCACAAAAGATATGGAAGGTGTTATTTCCTAGCACCTTTTTTTATTAAGCCCAGAAAAAGGTACAACAGCTTCTACACTAAGTTAATTTGGCATGCTGGTTAGCAGCTGTAACAACCTGTAAGGAAAATAGCATTGTTATTTCTGCTATGGTTTTGAAATATAAAGCAAAAGGTATCATTTAGAGGGCAGGTACTGTAATATAGGTACACATTTTTGTCCAAAAGGCACCACTATAATTTTTCAATGTGTGCATTACTTTTCAACAGCTGTGCTAGGAGGACGTGGAGGACACAATTCTGCAAAGTGTGGAGCCGTCCTGTATACCTCAACTGTCTCCAGATGCCCCTAAAGGTCTCCCATACTTAATCCAGTTAACACCATGGGAAATTCCTTAGGGAACCACACTTGGCAGCCATCCTTTGTACGCAGGAAGCTGGTGGCAGACAAAGCACATAACTGTGGAGTGGCAGGATGAAGAGGAGAGGAAGGGTGTTTGCAGGAGCCAGTTCCCCCATGGCTTGGAGCAGATTCCTTTTGTTCATCTTTCCATGCCAGAGAGAAGATCCAGGGGAGAAGATTTAACATCTTGGAAATCTGTTTTTTTTTTATTTTCCCAGTATTCCTACCTATGGATCTGTACATGCTCTGGGATGGCTCATTCTGTTTTTGACAATAACAATGTATATTTCTAAGTTAAAGCAAATTGTTTACTAAGAGAAGGAGATCAAAGCTATTATTACAGTAAGGTTTCTCCCCAGAGAGGCTTCTTACTTAAATGAATAGGCTGACAAACACCAGGTTCATTTAGTTTCCAGTTTTGCTTTCTCTTTCTCTTCACTCAGACTATTTAGCTACTTTATTTCGCTTCCCTTTTTATTCCCACAAACTTAATTCATGCTTTCCTATAACAAAAAGTAAAAGAAAATTATACATACTGAGCAAGGAATGCAACAGTGCTGAGCTAAGGTTTTATTAAAAAAAAAAAAGGAAAAAAAAGAAAAAAAAAATACTATAACTTGGGGGGGGAAAACCCAAACAAAACAAAAAACCCAGGAAAAAAAGAAGTGAGGTATGTCCTGAGCTGGCTGAGCTTCTGGGAAACAAAGAAAGAAAACTGCCAGAATTTCTAGTACTTCAGAGTGGAGCTGGAATGGCTGCATCCTGAGTTTTCTCCTGAGGCTGGAATTATTCTTGTAAGTACGTAAGTAGAAGGGCTGTGATCTTGAAAAACCTGATCCCAAAATGGAGAAGTGCAGCGGTGAGAGGAAGATCATCTCAGGACAAGTTTTTTTTTCAGTTGTGCCTCAAACCTGTCTTAAACAAGCTGTTTTATTTTATTGTGATGATTATTTTGCATATTTCTAAAACCTCACAGGCTTGGTTGTTTTTAAAGAGTGATTCTAAGAGAGGGATTATGGCTTCAGGCGAGCAGAAAAAAGAAGCAGCAGGTGCCTTGTAGCTAGATTTTCTTTTTCTCAGGAAAGGTTGGGCTACATGTGCTCAGCTTCTGTTTCAAACCTTGACAGAAGGAAATCAAAAGATTTTTTCATCTTGTTAAAATGCAGTCAGCCAATGGTTTCCCTTTCCAAAATATTACCAGATATTATTACCGAATGTTCAGACTTTACATTCCTGACAAACAGGAAATATAAGCCATACTAATAGGATGTCAATCAGAAAGATAGCATCAATTTTGTGGTTTCTAAATCATCCCCACCACCTGCTGAGCCTTTGATCATCCCAAACAATTAATTTAAGAGATACATGATTAAGAAATAAATACTTCCCAGTGAACTTGCAAGCGACAGTACATATAGCAAGCTCTGATTTTGCTCTCAGTGAAAACAAAGCATTTGTATACAAAGAGGAATAGAGGAAAGGTGAAAATAGAGTCTGCTGATCAACAGAGGTGTCCTAATAACTGAGAATTAAAATATATTACTGTTTTTTAACTAATGTGGTGGGTCAATATACTTTAGGGATATACTTTTTTTTTTTCAGGAACAGGTAGTGGAATGGAATTTTTCAGCTATATTAATTAAAGTGGGTCTCTGCTGTGTGGAACATTTTGGAAATGTTGACTTTAAAATTCTGAATTGAAATGAAATTCTAGAGTTTGTCATTCCCATAGGAAGTCACAACTCTTCTCTCAGAAAACTGAAAATTTTACTTCAGCATTGTCTAAACTCCTTGTTGTTGTCCCTTTACATCTATGTAAACATAATTTAAGTAATATTAAGTCAAACTTTCTTCTAACTAGTGGGACTGGATTCATGCCTGTATCTGAAGACTATTCTCCAATAGCAACGAGGGGAGGAGACATATTTTTGACCAAGCCAAAAACAAAAAGAAGAGAAATAAAAACCCCATATTAAAAAAACCCAAACCATAAAACAAACCCCAAAACCTTTTTAAATGTTCATGTAATAGTTCCTAAAACTTGCATACAAATGGGGGGTCTGTTCTCTGGGGCAGGAAGGTGGCAAGGTCTCCAGTGGTAACCAAGGACTAAGCCTCCCATTGCAGCAGTGGATGAAGGAAGAGAGCTGCTGAAACCTTGCAGGGGAAAAGTTGCTGGGGACTCATCAGGGCTGCAGGTCCCCAGTGCACACTGGGCAGCATCAACTGCCACCAGCTCCAGGGCAGGGCACAGGCTGCATGCACACTGCCTCCTCCTCCCCGCTCTTCTCTGCAAGCTGCAACGCTTGGTCAGAATATCATGTCATTTTCAGACATTTTCCAGTTAGGGGCTGCAGAGGCAGAGCTGAACATTCCCTGAAATGAATCCACAAAGCAGCAGGAAGAAGTTCTGGCTATCGCTTTGGGTATAACTCAAAAGCTTCGCTGCTTGCTGAAGCCCATCCAGACCTCTGGAGTGTGAGTGAATAGAGACTTTCAGTCCTTTAGAAAGATCTCTGTTATTTTTTTTTCTGTCTGATTTGAAAATGCTGTAAGTGAAGAGTATCTCAGGAAGTTCTGAAAGCATCTGCACCAGCCCACACTGCAAGGGCATGAAGAAGAGATACAACCAGTATTTCAAAACAAAAGAGGTCTGAACAGTTCTTATTTTATGAGTCTTCATCTTCAAAGAGCAGCTTTCAAAGCATCCTACTACACAATACACTTAAGGTTGCAGCACTCATACCCAGTCTCTATCTCTTACTCAAATCAATTAAACAGGAGATACCTACTCAAGTGTACTTGAAGATCTGAAACTTTCTTATCTTTGCACAGCATCTTAACAGGGATTCTGAATCAGCACTGAACTCAGTCCTTAAGGCTAATGCTAGGAGCTAATTAGGAGACTTTCAGCTATTACTGAAATGAATGGGTGTGTTAATGTTCAGCAGTTTACAGAACTGGGCTCTGAAAAGGAAGGGACATATAGCTCACCGGATGTCTTTCTTAATGCCAGATCACAGGAAATATTTCATGCAGGCTCTTTACAATTCATACTTAATCATAATAGCAACCTTTTTCCTGGTTTTTATACATGCTGGATCCATCTGCTTGTCAAAATATATGTAAGCTTTGCAGAGGATCAGAAGCTGGTGGTGTGAGGCCATTTACAACTTGTATTAGAAGACAGCAGACTGGGGCTATAAACAGAGTGTTTCACATGCTGCTTTTTCAGTACCTGCTCACAAATGAATGTTATGAAGCTGGAATGCTGTAAATATAGAAAGGCAAAAGAACATTTTGGTGTGATGTGGACCTTGAAGCAGAATCGCTGATGGATTTGGGATCATCATGAACCAACTCTCTAGAAGCAACATGATTTCCTCTATGTGCTCTATTCTTTGTCCTTTCTCACACTGTTGGGTATTAAAAGTGCATTAAGACTTTTTTCTAAAAAAATATGAGAAAAATTTTGCTACTTTTGAACAACATCTGTAGTTTCCCCTCCCCCCGCCATTTCTTTCAATGAGTTTAAAAACTGTTTCAGGAAGGATTTAAACAATACAAATCCAGGTTCCCATAGACAGTTGCAGGAATTAGGGTTTAGAAGCAAAGAAAATTATTGTTTTCTCTGTATGTACAATATTATAATTGCTTTTGTGAGTCTTTTTTTTTTTTTTCAACTCTGATGCCCATTTCACTCACTCTAAAGAACAAATTATTTCATGTCCAAACATCCATATGTAAACTTTTCTGCTTGCTGCTTGCATAGACACAGTATTCCATTTAGTGGAAGAGCTACACATATCTAGAGAGATCAAAATCTGTTGTCACAGAGCTTTGTGAAAAATGTTGAAAGACTCAAAAATTCTCCTAGAATGGTCCATTATCAGGAAAGGTAGATTTCTGGGCATAATACAAAAGACTTGGTACATGCTTGGTACATTTACTACTATACATCTAATGCTGCAATATGCTTTCACCAAGGCTTAAACTTTCTGCTAAAAGACTTTTAACATAATTATAAGTGATTAATTAAGTACATGGCAAATAAAATATTGCTGAAAATGTAAAGGTGGCTCTTAAATAACACTTTTTTCCTCGATGTAAACTTTAGCTAGACAGTTTCAACCACCACTTATTTTTTCATATTTTATTTGATATAGTACCCAGTAGAGCAGCATATGGGCATGCAGGAACTGAAATAGTTTGTCATCATTATCTGGTAGACCTGTACAAGCCTGGAGCCCTCAAGAAAAGCCACAAGACTGTACAAACTGGCAAGTGTGGGTTTGTCTGTTCTCTATT
>VZRF01015380.1:85005-100097 GCA_013396875.1 Vireo altiloquus | reverse complement strand
AAAAAAAAAAAAAGAACTAATGTGTGAATCATGTGACTACTGAACTGAACAAGTACCCACCAGCAGATAAAGCTGTTGCTCTGATACCTCTGTAGCCTAGTTTTGGTTACTACCTCAAAACCATTTCTATTTGTTTCTGAACCATTTTCTTTAATCTTTTTGCTTTGAGGCTAGAGAGTGGAAACCAGCCAACTAAGATACCTAAAAACATTTTGGAAATTGCAAATAAATTGTCTAGAATTGCTAACAAAAATTGCCATTCTGTAATTTTATTTAAATCTAAAGAGAAGTTTTTGTCTCTGGATGGTACAGAGCATTCACATTTCTCTAAGCAGAGCTGTGTTGAACAAATGACAATGGAGAGTGCTTTGCAGTTGCAGAAACACTAATAAAGGAGCAGAACTGTGAGACTGATTTTCACAGGGCCTTTGATTCATTTTAAGGTAATTTATGCACAATTTATTCCAATTACGGGTTTTAAATTCTGCAGTGCTGCACTCAGATTTGAAAATATTTATTAGCAAGTGGTTATTTTCACTCATAAATGAAATACTGTTCATGTTGTCTGCTCTGCTGATATATCACAGTGGATTTAGAATCACAGAACCACAGAATGTTGGGGTTGGAAGGGAACACTGGAGACTGCAATCCAATCCTGCTTGAGCAGGTTCACAGAGAGAAGGTTGCACAGGATCTGTCCAAACGGGTTTTGAATCTTCAGAAAAGGAGACTCCACAACCTCTCTGGCAGCCTGCCCCAGTGCTCGGTCACACTCAAAGTGAAGTTTTTCATCATATTCAATGGAACATCAATTTTCAGTTAAATAGAGTCCTTCTGATTTAAAAAAAAAAAAATCAAATTATTATTTTCAACAAGAATTTCATAACAATACATCTCTTACTCCAAGATTCCTGACTTTGGCCAAAGACTTTTTTGTGTGTGCCCCAACTCCCTTCCTCCTTATTCAAAAACCTTTCTTAAATCCATTGTCTTCTACCTCCTGCCTTCATTTTTCTTTATTCATCCTTCTTACTCTCTTGGAAATCTCCAGTCTGTTCTTTTGGAACATGAGTCTTCAGCATTCTTTTCTTCTTATTTCTTCCCTTTCTATAGTTTTAACCTGAGATATTTTCTTTCCAATGAAAATGTTTTTGCTCTGATTTTTTCAGAAATTTGGACCACTAATTCCATGCGTAATGTTCCTTTCCTCCTTTCATCTACTTGTAACTTCCTGACAGGATTCCTATGAGATCCAGCATTTAACCTCTGCAAGACCGCTCATGAGGTTTTCGGACAATGCCACCCGGTAAAGCTCTGTTCTCCTTCCAGCCACCAGCAGCTTTCAACATAGTTTGGTCTTCTTTAGGATGCTTCTTCTCACTCAGCCAAAACCCACTACCAGTAGAGCTTCTTCTCCATCTCACTGCCTGTCAGTATCCACATTGTGACAGCACTCCCCTCCTTCCACAATGTTGTCACTCCGTGAAATTTGCACTATAAGAGAGGAAATTAGCTCCACCATGTCCACTGGATTCTCCTAATAAGCCTTATCCTTCTTTTCCATTTAAAACACATTCAAGCTGATTGCTGTATATTTCAATCTTATTCAGCAGAGTTATGAAGTACACTGAAAAATGCATCACTATGATGAAAACCAGAGCAGCATGCATGCAATTCTTATTTATGCAAGGCTGATAGTAGAAGTGATTAATGCTTTATCTAAAATAGATATAAAATATCCTTATAAATTTACAAGGTTGGTTGTTTGTTTTTTTTTGTCATTACAATTCCTCAAAATTCTATGTCTTATACCTCTAATTCTGCTCTGAGGGTGGTTCGGTTCTAAGCAGATAATAAGTCAAAGAGTAAAATCCACCTGTGCACAAGCATAGAAAGAGGAAAAATAATATAAAAAGATAAAGACTGTACTGTCAATTTACATACGCTTCAAACACCCCTGATTCTCTGCTACTCAGTTAAAAGAAAAAATATTTTTACCTCTAAAACTTCTCTCTCACATGTACTGTCCTTAAGGCTGTCACTCAGCAGAAGGAAACACATATGTCTCAAGAGTACTTTTGTGATTTTCACAATTTTATCGCAGGAAAATATGTTGCACGTTCTCCTGAATTTCCCAGATTTTCAAATGCAGTTTATTCTAGTTTCTTACAAACTTTCAAAGTTCCCTGTTTTTCCAGCTATAATATAATCACTTTCATAAATGAAGGGACAGAGGGAAGAAAAAAAAAAGAGAAATTGTTGATTGATAGAATAACAGGATTAAAGATGGATGGAAGAAATGTGTGACTTTTGAGGGTATATATCAGTGTGTTTTTCTGTACTCTAGAAATGTATAAAGATAGCAGAGCCACCTACAATTCCCCTGCTTTGCAATTTCTTTAGCAATGACAAAAGGAGAAGAACATTTCTGCCCATTAAAATAAATTCCTATGTTCTTCTAGCTAGCTGATCATGTCTGTTATCAGATAAGCTAGAATGATTTCAAAATCAAATGAAAAAGCTGTCAATCTTTAATCCGCTACCCAGACCATCTCCAAAAATGAGTGCTTCTGAAAAAAATACATATTCTACTGTGAAACCTAAGTTTGCATATGCAAATATGCAGTCGAATATTTAATTGCCACAGAACCCACTTGACGTTTCTCTAATTCTATTTAACATCACAGTTGCTGCTGGGAAGTCATGTATTTAAAGTTTATCACCAAAAAATATTATTATTTTCCTAGTTTTTCTAGCAGATACTAATGAGAATGACTGAGAGAAACAGCCATATTACATGCAGCAGCTGAGCAGTGCAGTCCAAGGTACTATAGCAGAAACTAATTCTGAAACTGTAAGCAAAAAAATGCTTATGATAGACTCAAAGTGTTAATACTGATAAGAGAGGGAATATGGGAAGAACTGGGTCCCAGTCAAGGCAGATGTGTGTTCCCTGGAAAGAAGAAAGCCAAGATATTGCTTCCACAAAGAAGGGTGCCAAGAGGTCTCTTCCTTTCTTTCCTGCAGAAAACTATACAAATTGTGATTGTCATTTAGGCTTGTGAGGAAATGAGTTGGAGGATGTTTGCTGGTCTCTCCTCTCTTCCATAACAAGAGTCACTGTGGAGTAAGAATAAACTTTGTGTTTTGCAGGGTGATGGTGTCTAGAACAATGTAACTGCAGCTTGTAACTTCAACACACTCCAAATGAATTTCTAAATATGAAATGAATATGTGAAAATGGAGAAAAAAATAAAAAGAGGCTAAATGGCTGTATTTCTAGTAGATGAACAGAATTAAGAATACAATTTATTTCCTGACTAATCAATAAATAAGTAAATAGGAGGTGAGCTTAAAAAAAAAAATGAGATGAGTTATCTGAAATCCAGTCTCATCTTCCAAAGGGTATTTTATACATACATTGCACTACACAAGCATTTACCTTGAAGATACTGAGCCGTTTAGCCATCACTGATTGAGTTTTTGACAGGACTTGCAGGAGCCAGCTCAATCCTGTGAACAGGACTCAATCATCTGATCTGTGTAATTGCTGGAACTGGGCATGTGAATGAGTCAACCATATGTGCATTTTCAGTGGGACTGAAATTCAACAACCTTAACTTTTATACATCATGATTATGCAGAAAGATTTCAGTATATTTGTAAATTCATTAGATCCTCTTTGGCTGTGCTTTTTAGATCTCAGGCATTTGGCTAGAAAGTTGCGCTAGTCGGGGAAGAATCATATCACCTATTCATGCTAGGAGCTGATCCAAGTGCTTTCCTTGTAAATTGGTTATGTCTGTTGTATAAATCAGAGAGAGAGCCCAGCATCCCAGCATGGCACATTGGGAAATAATTTCTTAGACTATAATCACATTCTAGGATAAAGAGAAAAGCTTAAAACAATATAGAGATGGAAGCTGTTTTCAATCTGCTTTAGAAAAAAAAGGAATCTGGATCCCACTTTGGCTCCTGTGCTGCACCAGAGTTATGTAGCAAGCCTCAGGCTTCTCTCCTGCTTCAGCTATTTGGCTGATGTGATTTGTAAACTTAGGCACAATCAGTAAGATGATGACTGCTGAGTCTTATTTTAGATGGACAGTTTTCATGTTCAACATGTTTTTAAGTGAAAACAATTTTTAATCCATCCTTTAAAAATAGTACTGCAGAGTATTGGCATCTGTTGTGTATTATGAGAATATATTTGTCAAGCATGCAAAATAACAAATGCTTTCAAATATTTGAATGTCTACAGATGACTACAAAAAATTTTAGACCTTTGCAATTTTGTATTAGGGAATTTGGTAGCAGGGGGTTTGCAACACCATATTGTAATGGAGTTAAGTAATTTCCATCAGTACAATAGAGTAGAATTTCCAGCAGTACAATATCTTATCAAACCTCTTCGAGAGGAAAGAAAGTAGGTTATTTCAGTGCACCAAAAGAGGATTTGAGCTGCATTGAAACCTTGAATTGCTTCACTGTCCTATCTAAGCACCTGGAATAACCTGGTGCTGAACTTTGGGCTCTGCCCAGCACTCTGTAAAACATTAAAAAGCTTAGATCATTTTAATAATGGTATCTAAAAGCCTGATCACCATAATGCTGCATCAAAGTGGTTGGATTACCTCAGCACAGTATCAAAGACGTTATCAAAAGCTTGAGCTTGAGCACACCAGCCCCACAACAGCTGCTGTATTTTAAACAACCTCTGACTACAATTTTGTTTCCAGCTTTTCTCTCCCTCAGTATTTGTGAGAATTTTGTGATATAAAATAAAAATCTCAAACCTACAGCAAGGTGAATATATACCATGCTCTAGCAGTCACAAGAGTTAAAGAAATGCTTTTCAGATGTGACACATTTCAAAAACTATAAAGTTAGGATAAGAAACAGAAAAACTATGTTGTCCTCTTTTTATTGTCCTTCACTCCCCCACCTCCACATCTCTGCCTTTATATTGTCAGACTTTTATGTCTGCAAAGACTCAAAGTAACAGGAATAAGACAGGACAGTAGAAATATTTATGTCATCTGCAATACTTGGAGAAATTCAGAGCCTTATAAGAGCACCATTTTTTTGGTGAGCTTGTGAAGGTTGACAAATAACAAGGGCAGTAGCACAACAGGGACAGTCTGTTAGCAAAGTCCAGACATGAAGATATTCAACCAGCAGCAGAGAGGGAAAACAACAGCTGGCATAAGCCATCATGATATGTCTTGATCTTTGCCAGAGACAGGTGGTCAAAGCAACTCCACACCCTTCTCTGCATATGATGTTTTGAAGCTGGACATACAAGTATCCAGGCCTGGAATGCAGCTTTGATATGTAGTTTTGCAGACCTTTCCATCTTATTTTTGGAAATGTCAATTCCCATGCTGCTGGAGCATCTCTGGCTTGCAGTGAGATGCTGAAATGTTAGGGATGGGATGCTCTCGACCTCCTGTGGGAGAGTGTCTTCTAGCAGCTGGCCAAAGAGCAATGTGGATATCTTGCAGTCTGTTCACTTTATCAGCCTCAGAGGAGTGCAGGGACTGCAGCTGCTGCCAGAGGGTAGAGAGCATAGGATTGTGTTGGGAGACAAATGCAGTCTGGGTGGACAGGGTGAGTGGGAGCCTTAAGATTCCTCCCCCTTACAACTCAATTTGTCTCTGTCACTGTCCAGCCTTCCTGTGAATCACATTAACCTTTCCCAGTTAGTAAGCACACATGTCTTTGCATGTCGTAAGGAAAAATCACCATCCTCACCTGATATCCAACCTCTGCTTACCAGATCTGTGTACATGGACTCTACACTTCCACTCTTTTACTGTCAGGTTTTAAAGCTGAAATACTCACATTGCACAGAATCACCAGGGGCAATGGGGGAAATGCAAGCTTGTTTTTTCGGTAAGCCAGCCCCAAAAGTCACTATAAATGCATGTCAAAGGCATTTCCCAGTGAAGAGGGATCAACTCTTCTCCAAAGGACATAAAAAGACAAGCTGTTCTGGACATAACTGCCCAGAATTTGTTCCGTGCAGGTGTGCATGGTGTATCACTTAACAGGAATCATTGCCATTAACAAATGAGGAACAACAGATTTTGGAAACTATAGTTGTGGTTATTGGGCAACATTGTCTAGCCCATAGCTCAAAACTTGACATTTACTGACTTTAGTAAGGTTGTGTAACCCACTAAGATGAGAAAAAACCCTTCTGTAGAACTGTGTGCGGTGCTTCATACGTGACCAGCAAATGGCAGCCTGGTGCCTAAAGGATTTCAGTAGTGTTTTGCATCTTAATGCAGAGCCAAATTCTGCGTGAAAATCCTGGCTAGGCTGCAGTGAGTAGACATTTTAATACTTAAAAGAGCGGGACTGGGCTTTGTTCAAAAATTGTTTAATAAAGGTCAATGAAACAGGATATGAGCACAGAAAATATTACAGTTGAGGGGTCAGAAAAACAATCTGCTTTCTCCACTTAGCTTTGGTAGATTTGTCTTCCCTGGTGTTTGACAAAGAAATAAGCATAACAATGTAAGAGAATAAAATGTTCAAACCCATTAAGTTTAATTCATAGGTTTCTAGAATCAGGTTTTGGATAAAAGCCTCAGCTGCTTTAGCACAGAAATGGGAATTTGTTCTTTTCTCAATGCTTCCAACCAAATAACGTTTTTACTAAAACGTATGTCTACTTATGGTTGTGCTAAAGCATTCATTTTTTTAAGATGAAAATCTGGTGCTTGAAACAGATTGGGCTAATACTTGTCTAAGTATTCAGAGATACATAGATGGGTAGATTACATAAAGAATTATTTTTTGACAGACACAGAAACCCTTTCAGAGATGTCAAGAACTCATTACTGACTTTCCATTTTCATAGATGAAGAAAGAGGCACAACAGTTGCATGTAGTTAAGATGAAGAGTAAAGTCACAAATATAATTTAGGTATGCTAAATAATAGTGTCTAGATCACTTACCAGACCACAAAAACTATTAGCAGAAATAACCATTATCTATTCTTATAGGTTGTTGCAATGATGGATAACCATTACACTTTGATTGTAAAAAAATATTAGAATGGTCATATAGAAATCAGGTGTCAGAAACACAGCATCTTTTCTGGCCTCATGGGACTCACATTCAAAAAGCCTATCAGTCAGTTTTGGTGATCCTCCATGCCTCACAATGAAGATATCTGTGCAGGTTAGCCCATGAAGGTAAACACAATTACCCTTGGCCAGCAAAAATATCAGGGCCAGATTCTTGGAGGAAGAGATTACTTGGTAGCTCAGTTGCATAAGGAGGACATCTAATTGAGTGCTTGCTTGAGATAGCTGGACTCAGCCCAGCTCCTCCCAAAGTCATACAGCTGGGTCTGTGTTCTGCCAGAAGTGGTTGATCACACTAGTGACTGAACTTCCACAACAATATGGATCCTGTGTAGAAGAGTCTGTAACTCTTTCTGTAGACATGCCACCTGTCAACTGATGTGCACATCAGGAAGTGATTCTTTTTTCTGAGATTTCCAAATGACATTCAGTGCTCAACCATATATGGAAGGCATGAATCTTCAAATATGGAAAACAAAACTCAAAAGGAGTCAAAACCATGTACTGTTTAGATGAAATCAAATCTTACTCACTTTGTGACATAATTACCATCTCATTAGTACTAGTTCTGTGAAGTAAAATATGCATGTGGGGAAAAAATGGTAATATCTAACAGCAGATATTCTGTTTGAATTCCTACAGACATTCTAAATGCTCATAATAGACAAGGCAACATATTAATTCAACTCCAGTTGTGACTTGTCACAAGGAAAGTGGGGAAAATGATTTTCTGCTCTCTCCTTCTCCACCTCACTCAAAGAGCCACCACCTGCACATCCACTGAAACCAAAAACTCTTCTGCTCCCATGGAATTTTGTGCTTTTGCTCCTTGCAGGAGAAAAAATATTTAGCAAGAAATAAGCCAAACCCTTCAAACTGATTGCGCTTTAATACAGACCTCAAGACGCAAAATGTTAGTTTATGGTTAAATCTACTAAGCATTTTCCAATACCACGACAATATTCTAGTAGCCAAGACTAGCTTCATTTTAGTGGGAATGTCCATAGGAAACATCTGCAAAGATTAGTTTCTCAAGACAGTTGGAGCCTACAGGAGATAAGAGTACATGTTTCATATTGTTTCTGGTTAAGGACAGAGATGATAGCTTTCCCTCACTACTGACAACAATAGGAATGAGGACTGTAACAAAGTAATTTTACCCAGAGACATGGTTTCGTTTGCTAACTTTTTTAGGGCCTGTTTAGATGGATGTCATACAAGAGTGGTGGGGCAAGAGTTCTTCAGTAGATAGAGTCTTGTGCTATTCCGTCTCTGGAATATATATAAAAAAGAAAAAGATCTATTTCTGTTTTTTCAGCTTTAAAAGCCTTTTCTTGCTTTAGGTTGAGTACTGTTTTCTTTTAAACTGGGAAAATCTGAAATGACTGCACCAAAGCAAAATAAAGAACAGAGATGTAAAATGCAGGTGCCTTTAGAAGCAGGCCCAGTTTGTTAAGAGGAACCAAGGTAATAAAGAGTAGTTCAAGCAATTAGAGCAGCAAAGGCGCAATTACTACTCCTGACCACTTCACAAGGAAGTAAACCAAGTATTTCACAATGTTTTGCACAACTGAGGTGTTATAATACAGCTTTCAGAGAAATATATATTAAAATCCTTTCAAAATACTTACAAAGCCAAAGCTTCTAAAACTTTCCCCTTCACCTTGCTCTGAAGCATTTGGTGGATTCTACTATCAGGTGGAGTGTTGATCTTCCTTCTACTCTAGCAGCCAATCTGGGAGTGTTTATTCACTAAGCTTTGTCTCCTAAAGCGAGATTGATCAGTAGGAATTGCAATTCGTGGGGCATTGTGAGCTCCTCTAGACAACCTTATAAATAATGTACAGTACTAATGACAAGATGACCAAGTTGCCTTGTAGATCTTTTGAGTTGCTATTTATGCTACAGTAACATTTGGAAAACCTTTGCCATACAAATTAAGATGTGAATGTTCTTACAAAAAGTCATTCATTTTTTAAGATGGATACCAAGACCACAGGTACATAATATCAGCTGATCTGGAAAAGAAGTGTTACCTGATTTACTTGTGAGAGGTGCCCTTGTTTGGATTTAGGGACCATGAAGCTGGAAGACCCAAGAGCCAGAGCTTTACAGAGGAAATGTGAAACTCGGGAAAATCTAGGTCAAATAACAGGTAGAGAGCCAAATATCACCAAGATTACTATGTTCCTTAAAATGTGCTAACAGTTCACGCTTTGCACCAAGGACTCAGCCTAAATCCATTATTTAGCCACCTGTGTATGGAAAGCAGTTCAGATAAAATTAATCCTTACTGCGTTCTTCTGCTATTGTGCAGTAGCAGTGTTTGGGAGGTACCATTGTGGAGGCTCCACAGCAGTACAAGAGTTTTATCTGCAGCTTTTGGTGCTGTACAAAGAAGTTCAAGAATACAGTGTATCCAGGGCCTCCCTCAAAAGACAGAAAAGCACTAGATTACTTTAATAATTGAAAATATTATTTGTTGAAAAATACAAGAGAACTCAGGACAGTTACCATGTTTGATTGTCTCCTATTGTTTCTAATAGAACCCTAATACACAAATGAGCATTATAAAAAGGGGGCTTAACTGCAACACTTCCATAATTCATGATTTTAAAAAAAAGGAAAAAATTTTTCAAGACTATAAAAAATACATACTATAGCATTTATACAGCAGTAGAAGATCTTTACATATAAGAGGGAAGGAGAGGCAGGATTAGCCAACAATAATATTTTGATTAATGAAATGGTAACTAGGACAATGAATTTTCTTCCCCTCCCACTCACCACACTGAGTTTACAGCCTCTGTCATTTTTCCATGCATTTACTTTCCTTCTAATACAGCTGTTACCTGACTCAGTTTAGAAATGAGTTGATGAAGGGCTGAAAAGCTTGTGAGACTGAAGTATCTCACAGCCAATCTCTTAAATATTAATGAAATATTATTTTTATATGTAACATATATTTAATTCTAATTTAATGAATACTCTCTTTAAAAAATACATAGAACTTTCTGTCTAGTGTTGTACATTCAAGAATTAAAGCTAATCTACACTCAAAGTATCACTTGATTTTTTTAATATTCCTTCTTCTTGACTGTTAGCTGATGCATCTGTGTATAAGCAACTTTTTCTTTTCCCCGGTGGTTGTCTAGAGGAGCTCACAATGCCCCATGAATTGCAATTCCTACAACTTGATCAATCTCGCTTTAGGAGACAAAGCTTAGTGAATAAACAAAACCCAAGGAATATTACTAGGATGCACCTTTTACACTCAAGTTACCTGGGTAAAACAATGGCAAAGTGAAGCAAAACTTCTACAGAATGAGAACAGTCATACTTTGAACTTAATTTCTGTGATTCTGAATAAAATTGTCTGACATAAAATGCATTGTAGGAACCTATTTTAGCAATCCAATATTAAAATAGTTGTGATATTATGATTTTATAGGGTCTAATCTCCTACTGACTCATTGTTTAACAATACCTGTAAAATACCTAGATTTGTGTTAGTACTTTGCCTGCAGGTGTATATGCACTAAAGTCCTAGAACTTAAACTAGTGAAAGAGGTAGCGTAAGCATAAATATCACACCTTTTCCAGTGATGCTACTTTTAGTTGCATTTCTTGTAGGTAGGTGACAAACAGCTTTTGGATAGAGTCCTGAAGAGCCCGACTGTAACAACCTGCATCCTCCCTAAAACCTCAGAGTCTGTAGGCACAAGAAAACAAGTTTGGGCAGAATACTATGGTTACTGACCCACAGAAACTGGATGACTTTAAAGCCACTCTCCAGGCAGATGTGCAAGAGGAACAGCCATTGGAAACATCATGCAAATAATCCCAGAACAGGACAAGACTGGCATATGCTCTGGCAGAGAAACCCACCTGACCCTTTTTGCTGTTTCTCCCAGGCCCACTGACTCACCTTTCAATGGCCAGTGAAAGTGCTCCAACACAGCATGAGGAGCACATTGTTCCCTCCTACCACAAGTTGACTGTAATTTGACAGTTTGGCTACCCTCATGAGAGAGATGGGCTGGAAACCTCGGAGGCTGAGAAATTAATTGAATCTAGGTCTCCCATATGTTGAGTGAGGGCTCTAATCACAGAGCTATTGTGTAATGGAAAACCTGCCACTTCCTCTGTTATTTGTATTTCTCAAGCAATTAACCACTCTTCTGTTGTGGTTTTTTGCTTCGTTTTTTTTTTTTTTTTCCTTCTTGTTGTTGGGTGTCTGTTTTGTTTTATTTTGTTGGCTTTTTGGGTTTTTTTTAAGAAAAGACATCATTATATCTCTTCTGGTAAAGTTTCTGGATAGTAACAAAAGGTACAATTAACAGTTAGCTCTGCTAAAGGCTCCTAAGTACCAAGATAGAATGCTTTGAGGCTACCCCTCTATTCTTTCCCTTTTTGCCTACCCTTAATCTCTCATTTTTCAGCCTTTTCTACTTGTCTGATGTACCAAACAAGGAACTGCTTCTTCAGTCCGACAGGATGATTCTGGTGCATGTGCTTAAGAATTAGGCAAAATACTTAAACCAAAATGTTTGTTTATCTCTAGCAGGGTATACAGCTTTTTTGAATGGTGATTTTGATTCACTAGCAGCACTGGGTGGACAAAGTATGTTTGCTCATTCTATAGTGTACATATCCAACTGGGCTTGTAGTGAATGAGCTGCGCCATGCCAGATTTGAAGAAACCTTGGGAACAGTATATCACAAAGGCATCTGAATTATTATGCTGCTTCAGCTCAGGTGACAGATTCTTGCTTGGGGCAGCTAAGGATTAGCCAAATATTTGTGTATGGATGGGAAAGCTGTTGGCTGTGAGACTCCTGTATTCCTTTGCCAAAAGATTTTTGGTTTTTCTGTTTAAATGATATCTCTATATTTGAACATGACATTGGGTGTTTTGTACAAAGTTTTTTTTCTCTAACATCTTGTTTACTGCAAAACTTCACAATATTCTACCTGAAAACAAAATAGAAACTATTGACATCTGCTTGCTTTGCTTTCAAGCACGTAAACTCTCGGGTTAAACACTGAGCCACATTTTCTGAACAAAACCAAAGGAATTCTTCACCAAGTTTCTATCTATTTTCTTTTGACATTGATAGTTGAACTGGGAGTGCCTGAAAGCCTTCAAACTATGTGACATGGGTAAATTCAAGAGATTATACTTGTCTAGACTGTTTATAAATAAACATGGCTGAGCAATTATTGCAATTTCTCAGTATTTTTAGTGGCTTTAATTATTATTCCCTTCACTGAAAAACACTGAAATACTTCTTAACTTCTTATTTTATTATGTATTTGAAAGGAAGATTTTTATTTTCCCGGTTGTAATGTTAGGAAAATTTTCATGGCTGATCTAGAATGAAAGAGTTACATTTGTAATAAAAGTAACCATATATTTGAACCACAGAAGTCCAAGCATTTTTTTCTGAATATGTTGTATTACATGTATATTATAGATTCCTAAATGAAAGCTTAAGGCACTTAGAAACTGAGGAAGATCAATGAGACATTAAGCCAAAATTGAGAAAGACCTTTCAGACTCTTAAGTCTGCTTTTCTGTCTAAATGCACTCTTAATGAAATTAATAGATTTAGAAAAAGTCTTCCAAATTATCTGAAGCTGCACATAATTTTTTAGTATGTATTTTGAAGAGAGACTTAATGATTTAACTAGTATTTTTAATACTTCGGGGAAGGTATCTTAGTCTTCTGCGTAGGGCCAACACTTCTTTCTCCCACAAGGACTGTAAGTATTTCAAGAAAATTAATTTAGAAAATCTTCAATAAACCTGAATGAAACTTTGAGGCCAGCCTTGTCTTAGGAAAAAAACACTACACTAGCAACTGGTAGGCCTGAATTCTGCTCCCAGCCTTTCTACAAATCTGCTGGGCTGCTTGGACAAGTTATCTATCGCTTTCTTTGCTTACCCTTTGCAAGGATTTTGTCTTTTCAGTGTTAATCCAGACATTCCTCATTCCATGAATATTTTATATTCAATGAGTCTTGAAGATGGGTTTACTTTTTACTCGATCTTCCATGTGCTGCTTTAATACAATTAATATTAATAACTATTGAAAACGGTTAATTAGCCTTTTGAACAATAGCATATTTGCAATAAATCTGCTAATTGGAATTCACATATTTTCTCATTCCTATATGCTTGGGAACAGGAGAGACAGATTTTTCCAGTCTTAACAGTATTTTGTGTGAAGAGATCTGTGTCCATGTGTCTTGTTTTAACGACAACTTCAGAAGAAAACACTCTAGAATGAGTGTTTCATCTAAAGAAAAAAAGGCTTCAGAAATATTTTTCTGCCAATGAGAAAAATACCAGTGGATGAAAGTGAAAAAAAACCCTGTTAATTGACAAACAAAGTGCCCGCATGGCATGAGAAAAAAAATGAATAAATGCTAGATACTGAACTTTCAGGACCTTGCTCCCTTTCCCCCTTGCTCCCCCCCCCCCCCCCCCCCCCAACACAAAAAAAACACCAAGGGCTTTTGNGGTTCGGCCTTTTATAGCCTCGAGAGTGCATCAGCCTGATGCATATGAATTAGGGTTTTACATAGCCGCGCCCCCGTGTCCATCTCCTGGGAGCCCGCGCTTTTCTGTCCCTGAGGCGATCAGGGCTCTCATTGGTTGGAGCCCTTACTCCTTTTCTGGTGCTGCCTCCCAAGTCCGCCCGGCAACAGCTCGTTCCCTTTGCAAACCCCACAGAACTGGCCTTACCACGTAACATCGCCCAAGCCCCGTAAAAACAAACTCGGATAATCAAACCACCCCAACAACATTAAACCTTTGAACAAGTATTATTCCCTTGATATTTCCTTAGGACAATATCATAATATACAACATCATAATTTATAATTTAACATATAATATGATTTACAATTAATACACCATACGGCGAAAGCCAGTCTTAAAAATCCGTTCATAACAGATGGGAGCCTGGTGAACCTCTGATGCTGGTTTCCTCCTCACTGCAGATGAAGCTGGTGGATTTTGATGTCCTCTCTCTTGTTGGTTCAGGTTTTCCCGAGATCTTGGGCTGGTGGGAGGGGCTCCCAGGGCTCCCGCAGGTCTCGGCGATTGTCTGAGCTCAGACCAAAACCAAGCCAGACAGTTCAAGAAAAAAAAGCTGCCGAAATACTACTGCTGCGGCCTCTTCAGGGAGAGGGAAAAAGAGAAACTTCTTGCTTAAGCTAACAAAAACCCAAGCTAGCTAAACAAGAAAGTACCATCTGGTCTGCACCACACCCAGCACGCTTTGGAGTGCGGCTTTGCAAAGCCCATGCAGGAGCCCCCAAGGCTCCCATCCCTCCCCCGGACCCACCTTAAAATTAGAGCAACCATTTCTGTGCATAAAGCAGATGATTAGGGAATAGAGTATCATCATAAAATAAAATCACTTCAAGACACCATGTTTAAAAATCTGGCATTGAGAGTTCATCTCATCTTCCTAAATATATGTTTATATCTGATGGGGTTTTGGTGCATTATAAGATCTTGTTCATTAATCTGAATATGAAGCATATTTCTGAAGATTTGTGGGAGTTGTGATTAGGAGTTATGTCCACTATTTCTATTTTTTGACTGTTCTTTACAAATGAATCTTTAATCAAAACTGAAAGATAATAATCACCAGGCTTCTAATTTTCTAAGTATTTTTGCATCTTCATGCTTTATCTAAAAGATAAATTGACATCAAAAAAGTTGTGAGGAGTAGATGTCTAACTTTCAGAACCCTTTACAGAATTAGAGGTAATAAATGTTTGACTCACTGTGAAATATGATTTATAAATTGTGTAATATTTCTTTCATGAATAACAGTCATTAAAAGCTTTGAAGATGGACTTATTCAAGGGAGAATTTATGACGACAAACCAGAATGAAGCACCAGATGAACATTGAAAACATGAGATACAGCAGAAGTATAAAACACAAGATTTTCATAAGTATGAAGGGACTTCTTTAG
>VZRF01015380.1:66470-76830 GCA_013396875.1 Vireo altiloquus | reverse complement strand
GATTGTATGGATGGCAGTATATAATGAGGGTTTGTAGGCCAACCTTGGCAAAACATCTATTCTGATGCTACCCGAATTTGGAGGTCCCTGTTTAATTTAAGTGGTTTCCCTTTCTTTGTGGCTTACTCTTTAACTGTCAGGAAGAACTGTTCTTCTGAAAAGCTGCACTTAAAAGTTTCAGCCTTTTGCTCCAGGTGCTCAGACTTGTGTCCTTCAGTATTAGAGTCTTCATGATGGAGCACATAAGTCAACATCCTTACATTGATTACATTATTTCAAACAGACAATAAACTGTAGATAAACTCACAGAATATGCTGACTTGGAAGGGACCCAAAAGGATCATCAAGTCCAACTCCTGGTCCTGCACAGGACACCCAAGGATCCCACCACAGGCCTGAGAGCATTGTCCATATGCTTCTTGAACTCCTTCAGTCTTGGTTCTATGACCACTTCCCTGGGGAGCCTGTTCCACTGCCCAGCCATCCTGTGGTCAAAAACTTTTGCCTGATATCCAACCGAAACCTCCCCTGACACAACTCCAGGCCATTTACTTGAGTGCTGTCACTGGACACCACAGAGAAGGGGTCAGTGTCTGCCCTTCCTCTTCCCTCACGAGGAAGTTGAAGACTGTGATGATGTCTCCCCTCAGTCTCCTCCTCTCCACGTTGGACAGACCAAGTGACCTCAGCTGATCCTCATATGGCTTCCCTTCCAGGCCCTTCATCACCCTCATGGACACTCTCTAATACCTTAATGTCTTTTTTAGACTGTAGTGCCCATACTGCCCAAAACTGCTGCCAGCACTTGAGGTGAGGCTGCCCCAGCTCAGAGCAGAGCAGGACAATCCCCTCCCTTGCCAGGCTGGCTGTGCTGGGCCTGATGCACCCCAGGACATGCTTGGCCCTCCTGGATGTCAGGGCACTGCTGACTCATATTCAACTTGCAGTGACCAGGACCCCCAGGTCCCTTTCCATGGCGCTGCTTTCCAGCATCTCATTCCCCAGGCTGTCCACCCATACATCCAGGATTGGATTGTCCCAGGTGCAGAACCTGGCATTTTCCCTAGCTGAACTTCATATGATTCGTGATTCTCCAGTCCTCTTATTTGTCAATACTTTGACAAATTTAATCACAGACTGTGATCAAATATTGTAGAAACCATGCAGAAGCTTTATCCAATTAAGTGGAAGCAAGAGTGCCCCTTGCCAAGGCAGTTTCATTCATACACCTAAATAATCTGAATCATTTCATCATGGCAAACAAATCCTAGTTCTGCATACTTGCAGTCTACTTAGACTTGTTAACTTGTGAATTTCTGTCAGCATACACTGCACAAGTGCAAGATAAAGCATAAAAGCTTAGAGTATAACATGAGGATGATGTGTTCTACCAGTAAAGATTTAAATCCCTAATTTTGGATGAGCTAATATATGTGAATATATTAATAATGAATGAGCTAATAATCTGTGAATAATATTAGTAATAATGATAAAGCCATAATAAATGGCATGGTCCTGCTAAGCTTGTTGATTGTTCTAGATAATTGAACATTGCTGCTGAAGTCTTTGTGCATTCAAATAAATATAAATATTTCTTTAGAATTATCTTGTGAAATACTCCACTTAGTGAGACAATGTGAATTTGGGTCAAGTTGAACTCATTAGTGTGATATGATAGTATGGAGAGACACTGTTGTTAGGCAGAACTGCCTAGAAATTTGGTGTTGCAACTTGCAAAAAAACCTATTTCTTTCTGAAATATCACTTGTTATAAATCATGCTGAAACAATTTTTATTAATTTCAGCAGTGAAACAAAGTGACTGAAATAAAATAGATTCCCTACAGCTGCTCAGTAAAGGTCACTATTCTTACCTGTTTCACTGGTGCTAAAAGTGGATACCTGCCCCTGCTACAAGAGACTGTGTCAAACTGTCCCCTACCCCTGCCCCCCGGGGGAGGTACCTAGGCATTCCCACATGGCCTGAGCACATATGAATCCATTGGATTCTATGCTTTTGGAGGGACCCTCATCACCAAGAAGACCAGCTGGAGAGATCATCGGGACACTTGTGGGATCCATGGAGTGGTGATATTTTCTTTAATCTGTCTCTCTCACTATCTTTCTGTCCCTCCCACCTCTCTTCTATTTCTCTCTCTTTCTTCTTCTCTCTCTACATCTCATATTTACTATTAAATAAAACCTATGCTACTGATGTTGGCATATGGTTTCGTTTGCACCTTAATTCAGGCAGAGGCATTTCTAGTAACTTTAAAAACCAGACTGTAACACAAGCTGATGATCAAATTTTTTGAGTCTTATCTGTGGTGGCTTTTTGAGAACACTGAATTATTGTATTAGGAGATGTCCCCAAACATATCTCAGGATTGAAAACACATAAAGCTGCTGCTGATAGAGTAATTTTTCAGGTGTGTGAGCAAGAATTTAATGAAAATGCCAAATGGGTTAAGGTAAAGTTTACTTCAGTGTTTTGAAAAATGTACTATGACATTTACTAATAAAATGTGGCTTTATCAGAAAATAGCTAACTCTGTTAGTCCTCCAATGTAAATGAAGTTTACAGAATGACTTCACAAGATAAAAAAAATATATGATTTAGGACCAAGAATGGAATGATGATGCTGTTCCAGTCATCCTGAAATGCAGAGATTCCTCTTTGATCTGCATCATTAGACATCTGAAGACAGTCAAAAAGTTGGGCTGAAAGTGTCTGTTTGTAACTTCTTCCAGTTCTTGTATCAATTTCCATATACCTAGAAGTAGACATTGCCAAATGTGTCCTTTTCTTTGGTAAGTCTAGACCTTCAGCTCCTTTGTGGTAAAGGTTGTGGGAAATTTGAAATTTTTTTTCTTTTTCACAAGCTATAAGATCTACCAAGAAACTTCTAGATTTTGTTTATTTCTTATAATAATGAGCTTTCTTCATGAATGTGATACTGGCCTCAAAATGCAATAAACCAAGAAGTAACTCTTTTATTATTACTTTTAACCTGTTTTTCCTTATTTAATTTAATTGTCTGTCATTTCCTCTGACATAGGAAAAGAAAAAATAAAATAAACTAAAATCCTGACTCAACGCTTAAAATCTAGCCTCTGTAAATTTTCATTCCAAATGAGCAAATTTTCATTCTGATTTATTCAAACTAAGATTTCCAACACCCAGAGTATCTAAACAAAACAAATTAAACAAACAAACAAACAAACAAAAAAAAAAACCCCAAGTGCTCTAATGCTATGAGAGTGAGGAAAACAAAATTAGCACAACATTAAATATATGTGGACAGAACTGATGTAATCTGAAAAGGGGATGCCATGCCAGTCAATCTTCCTCTTCTCGTATCTGCCAATGACAAGGAGAGATTTCCAAGGGAGGAATCTCCTGCTCAGTTTAGAGGAAAGTCACTTTAGTGTTTTTCCCTCCTAAATAGTGCCTTGCACTACTGGAAGGCAGATGTAATTTTGTTTTCTTCTGGGCTCAGAAGTTAGAGTCTCCCTTCTTTTCCTTATAAATCTATTTGCAAGCTGAGTAATGGCATGACTACACTGAGTGTTTTACAAACAAGTATGCAAATATGGCATTTCAGGTGCTTTCAGAGTGTGTGTTATTGTATTCTGGCCAAGATCTCTCACTGAATTGCTGAATATAATAAACTGCTTTATAAAAAAAAATTCAGTTAGATAACACAGAGTGAGATGAAGTTTATGAAAACATTTGGAAGAGGATTAGAATGACATGAAAAGGTTTGAGGCAGATCAGTACTGACATTTTCTAGGCAGCACTTGTGTAATGAAGTGCTCTTGGAATATGCACAACTCAATAAGCTTTTCTAATCAATAAGTAAAATAAATACAAGGATTACAAATATATGTTGGAGTGATCCAATGTTCTCAATTCTACATACCTTTGACATTGTAGCTTCATTTTAAGCATAACTCAGTATATTTGGGGCAATGAGCGGTTTCTTCTAAATTTGTTGCTATTTTTCTGACATTTATTACATCTTATGTTTTACATGTTCTGCCTGTGTATGGACAAGAGCATTAAACTGCTCATTTCAGTATTTTGCCAAATACCCAGATTCAATCAAATTTAAACAAAGAAGTTCATACTAGAAAAAAGGCCAGCAGAAGAATATTTTCATTTTGTCAAAGCAAAGACCACCCACTCTTTTCCTACACGACTCTCAAAAGTGTGAAGATCTTTCAAGTGTTGTAGATGTGATGACTATGGGAGCTTCACTGGTTGAGCACAACTCCCTGAAGGCTCTCTTAAAAGTTTCTTGTGAACCTGTATTGCACTACCAAAGTGTATTATCCAAGAAGCTAGGATGGAAGAGGCAGGAGTTACCCTACACAAAGGAAAAACTCTTCAAAAGAGAAGTTTAGTTTGGAAGGTTTATGATACTTCAGATATCCTCAATTTCATTCTTACACCTAGAGAAAATGAAGAAAAAGTTAGTGATTACAACAAAATGAATGACTCTAAGACTGCACCAGTAAAGCAAATGGTAAAAAGGAAGAATTGTCTCATGTTTAGTCTCTGCCCCACAACAAATAATTACATTGAAATACCCAGCCAAGATCAGAACAGAGATGGAGTTAAGAAACCAAGAATTGCTGTTTGTACCTGCATTGTGCTGAGATGTTCTCAGACATCTGAAAACATCTCTCGCCACTGAGCAGAATCCCAAAGAGCACACACAGTTTTAGATAGTAATTTCCTCATCTTGAATGATTTTCTGATTTCGTTACTCAAGAAAAATTAAAATGCTTCTCTTTTCTTTTCTGTCTATTCAATGAATATTCATTGCAGGAAATAATTTATTTAGAAATGTATTCAGAAATGACAGACTTAGTGGCATATCTGTTTTAGAGCTGCTCTAATGAACCTGTGATTCTTTAGAAATCACCATAATCCAGCTGCAAAAATGTGTGTTAAATTAGGTTAAGGACTGTGAACATCCAGTCTGAGTGTCCTACACTGCCCATCTTTTGTAGTTTGGTCATTGTTATATTATGCAGAATTGCTTAAAGGAATGTAACAAAAATGTAGGAGTGTGAGAAAAAAACCCAGCCAGTATTCTTAAGCACATTGTGTCACACACATGTGAATGGGTTAAAGGTCACGTAACAATCTGCCTTTTGGCACTTCCTAACTCTACCTTACCAACCTTTATGCACAGCTCTGCACAAGTCTTAATGCCATGTTTATTTGCATATATATTGCTACACAAACATAAGTATGTGTAAATCTGCTTGCTGAAGCAATGTGCAAGAGCATCAGAATTCTTGTGGTTCATATACATATGGACAGAGACTATCACCATGAGAAAATCAAATAGTTTGCTACCCAGCTGAGGAATCAGCTCACATGTGATGCACAGTGGTTAGGTGACCCAGCTTTTACAGCTGTTGAGCTGCTTCTCATTGACTGATGAGAAATTTTTACTTCCTAAGAAATAATTTGGAAATATTTTAGAGTGTTTATATAATGTTTATGGGAGCATATTTCCTAATGTCTCTCTGTAAAATTAATGCACTTGCCCGAGATAACAGCTTTTTAGTCCTTAAGTTACAAAAAAAGGTAGTGTGAGTAATAAATGTCAAAACTGTTTGCAAGTGGCTTAAATCAGCGCCTCTTCACAAATAATGGTGGTACTTCAAACTCCTTTGTTTCCTAGTAAGCTGCAGGCACAAACAGTTAAAGACAGGCAGTTAATGGACATGGCAGTTTTCCCCAGGGGTTGACTGCACACAAACTGCATAGTAACCTATTTGTATATTCCAAAAAGCATTTTATTACTGGTGCCCACTTTCTACTGTACAAGAAATAGCTGTGTTCCATGTTTTAAGTACTCCCAAACCTGCAATAACATGAATTAAAATGGTGAAATTATTATTTATTGTCCTTAAAGGCCATCTTAAAACTAGCCGGCTTTACTGAAGCATTTCAAATACCACTGCTTACCACAATTTGCAGTAATCACAGTTTGTTTGTTTAATGAGATGGTCCTTAATTGGAGACACCACTGAAAGAACTATCCAGCAAAAAATAGAGTTTCTGCAACCATTCTTTTTAAGCTAGAGGAAAGAAAGTGGTGGGGAGGAAATTAGTTTAGGTAATTTATTATTCTTATTCTGGAGCATTTTCAGAACAGCTGACCTAAAGGAGCCCTGATCTTCTATCTTCCTGGTATAAACCAGGAGTAAACCCACCATCAGTGGTTACACAGACACAAAACCAATGAGAATAGAAGAAAGAGTCACTGTTTTCAAATTAGGAGACCATTAATCAGCTTTGGTACAGGATGTGTTTTGCAGCTGCATTTACTCTGCTATAAAAGCCTAACCTCAGTGTTAGTCACAGAAAAGTTAGTCATGGTTTTTCAGAGACTTTTTTCAGCAAAGTAATTTTCTATGACCAAATTAAATGAGATACTTCATTAATGAGGTATTTCAGGTAGGATGGAACTGTTGGAAGTCCTCAACCACTGTAAAATTCACCCATTTTGAGGCCATGCTGGGTGACTGCTGGGGCATGAGCAGACTACATATGAATGCTTCCATCTCTCATGGTAAAAATTACATAGACGACCCAAGTCATCTGTTCAGTATAGGACAGAAAATGCTACTTTGAGTTTAATTTGAAAAGGGTAAACCAGATTTAGGTTTTCCAAAAATTACTTCAGGCATCAGCATATTGCCTCAGCTTGAGAGCAATGGGACTTCAGAAAGGTGGAAACTCTAGGAAAAAATCCAAAATGGAAGTGCATGAGCCAAGAGGTCTGAAAGCTTGGGTGGTTTGTGACATTGGTGCTTTATATGAAGCAAGTGGACAATATGACTTCCATTTGAAAGTCAGCCATTACTAGTAGAGGTATTCCCTGCTGCACTTTATGGCTGGAAAGCCTGGATGTCTATCATACCCCATCACTTAGATGAAGCCAGACAACCAGACTAAATTTTATCCTACCTGCCCCAGTTTAATACACTTCAAGAACTTTATTACATGATGTAAAATACCAGTATGACATCCTCCAAGACCACCACATCTTGTGGGAATTTTAGATATAATTTTCAGCTGATCAGAATACTTTGTGCAGAAAAATTGATTAAACCCAATATGACACTAGCAGTAAACTTTTCTTATGCAGCTGCAAAATATCCATGTTACAGCAGAACATTTTAGCCGTTGGATAAACATTTGAGTCTCAGTCAGAAATGGCTCTGGAGAACAGCAAGACAAATTTTAAATTCTTTATCCCTATCTGTTGAATTGCTTGTGTGCAGTTTTCAGCAATCATAGTAAAAAACTAGGCTGAGGTGGAAATAAGGAAAAAAAAAGAAATAAGGTTAGTATTGTTGTGTAGATGGTTTTGATTAGAGTAGGCAGCCATTTGAAATGAAATGCATGTTTCAGAGAAGAGACAGTTTTACTGTCCCATACTGCAAGGAAGATACATGTGATACATGAATAAGACGTTTGACTCGTGATGGGGAAATCTGGTGAAAACCTTAAGTTCTTATTACATGCATTTTCAAACCTTTGACGATCTCCCTCAATTTCCTTCCTCCTCTCAGAGGCAGTATGGGGATTTTCAGGCAGAGTTTTTTCAGCATCCCTGATTACAGCTGATTATTTATGCCAGAGTGCACAGAACAATCAAAAGTCTACTGAGGTGATTCAAGAGCCCCATATATACCAATTGGGAAGGGAGCCTTCCTAGACTATTTCCCAACCTCCTGCTCTGAGTGTTTCTTGGAACCTGGACCATTCTCTGTGCTCTTCCTGCTACATTAAAAATAACCCAAATCTTTGGAAATATTTCTGTCTTAAAATAGCACTGTGTCAGGGAACCCCTGGATTCTTAGACAAATGACCCAATTTATTCTGTTGAATTCTAAACATTTTGGACAATTAATCTCTTTCGCTCAGTGATATCACCAGTTATACATAGAATTTTTAAATTATTTTAAAACGCTGTTTATGTGCTTTATACTATATGTATAAAACAAAGGATCACGCTTGTCCCTGGTGTGAGTGGTGTCAATCCTGTTCTCCAGTGGTGGAGAAGACCTCATTTTGCCTGCAGTCCTGGCAACTTCAAGCACACACTGACTGCACTGGCACCTAAGTGGAAACTGCATAGCTGCACTGGCACAGTTCTGAGCCTGTGCAAATACATCCTGCCTTCTCAGCAAGGCTTGTTCGCTTGGGCTGCATGCCTGCTAGCTGCAGCTACATGGCTCCCACCTGGAGGCCAGTTTGCCTGGTTTAGAGCACAGGAAGAACAAACTTGAGCCTGCTTGCAAAATACCTCGTGGATATTAAGCAGAGCATCAGAGTAGCCCCCTTGAAATCTGCAGGAGATCTTATCCTAAGACCATACCAAATAAATTTTAAAAAATTTAAAAAAATGAAAAATGCAAGTATCCTGGGGAAATTTTTCTTTCAGTAGATGCTACAAAGTTGTTAACGCTTCCATTATCTGATTTCTTCACTAGTCCCCTTCCATTTCCTTCTTCCATATTTGTGAGTATAAATTGCACTCCTACTAAATGCCAAGTTGCTGTAAGTTGAACAGTTCTGACACTTACACCCACACCTGTTTCCTGACCAACAAATACATAATGTGTAACTTACACCATTGCTAATTTATGATTAAATTTGGCAATGTTTTTTATTCATTTTTTAAATTTTTAAGTACTCTAGGGTCAATATATACCTATGTTCTCTCTGGCTCTGGCCTCACTCCATTTAAGCCTCCTGCACAGAGATATTAAATGGCTGGATTTGCAGAATCTCCAGGTATGACAGGACAGATGTTGCTGCTGCAGTTTAATGATGGGAGATGTAGCATTCATAGTTCAAAGCATATAGCACAAGACTGGAGAATAACATTGTTTTTTTAATCCATCTGTTTACAAGTGGAAACCTAGTCTGGCCGATTCAGACATGTCCAAACAAAAACTGGCAGGATTAAAAAAGTGGGAATGGGTTTTTGCAACAATGTAGAGGAGCGAGTGTGAAAATCCGCAGCCCAAGGAACATCTCCTAGATTTGGCCTGAAACAGGATAGACTATGGGGCAAAACTTGTTAAAAATAGAAGTTGTAGTGAAAAGATGGGAAAAGACCTGGACTTCAGCAAAGCCTTTGACACTGTCTCCCATAGCATACTCCTGGAAAAGCCATCAGCCCATTTTTGGATGTGTGCGCTCTTCACTGGGTTAAGAACTGGCTGGATGGCCAGGCCCAGAGAGTGGTAGGGAATGGTGCTGCACCCAGTTGCCGGCCAGTCACTCGTGGGGTCCCCCAAGGATCAGTGTTGGGCCCTGTCCTGTTTAATAGCTTCATTGATGATCTGGATGAGGGGATTGAGTCCCCCATCAACAATTTGCAGATGACTCCACACTGGGAGCAAGTGTTGATCTGCTGGAGGGTAGGAGGGCTCTGCAGAGGGACTTGCACAGGATGGTTAGGTGGGTTGACTCCTACAACGTGAGGTTTAACAAGTCCAAGTGCTCGGTCCTGTACTTTGGCCACAACAACCCCCTGCAGTGCTACAAGCTGGGGACAGAGTGACTGGACAGTGCCCAGGCAGAAAGGGTCCTAGGGGTACTGGTCGACAGCCAACTGAACATGAGCCAGCAGTGGGTCCTGGTGGCCAAGAAGGCCAACAGCATCCTGGACTGTACCAGGAACAGTGTGGCCAGCAGGAGCAGGGAAGTCAATCTTCTCCTCTTCTTGGCACTGGTGAGGCCACATCTTGAGTGCTGTGCCCAGTCCTGGGCCCCTCAATTTAGGAAAAAAATTGAGATGCTCAAACACGTCCAGAGAAGGGCAACAAAGCTGGTTGAAGGGTCTAGAGCACAAGCCCTAAGAAGAATGGCTGAGGGAGTTGGGGTTGTTTAGGCTAGAACAAAGGACCGTGCCCAGTCCTGGGCCCCTCAATTTAGGAAAAAAATTGAGATGCTCAAACACGTCCAGAGAAGGGCAACAAAGCTGGTTGAAGGGTCTAGAGCACAAGCCCTAAGAAGAATGGCTGAGGGAGTTGGGGTTGTTTAGGCTAGAACAAAGGACCCTCAGGGGTGACCTTATCACTCTCTACAACTACCTGAAAGGTAGTTGTAGCCAGGTGGGGGTCAGTCCTTCCCCTCAGGCAATCAGAGACAGAATGAGAGGAAGCAGTCTTAAGCTGTGCCAGGGGAATTTTAGGCTGATCATTAGGAAAAAATTCTTCACTGAAAGAGTGTTTGGGCACTGGAGTCATCTTCCCAGGGAGGTGTTGGAGTCACCAACACCTGTAGGTGTTTAAAAAAAGACTGGATGTGGCACTCA
>VZRF01015380.1:45053-65696 GCA_013396875.1 Vireo altiloquus | reverse complement strand
GAAAAGCCATCAGCCCATTTTTGGATGTGTGCGCTCTTCACTGGGTTAAGAACTGGCTGGATGGCCAGGCCCAGAGAGTGGTAGGGAATGGTGCTGCACCCAGTTGCCGGCCAGTCACTCGTGGGGTCCCCCAAGGATCAGTGTTGGGCCCTGTCCTGTTTAATAGCTTCATTGATGATCTGGATGAGGGGATTGAGTCCCCCATCAACAATTTGCAGATGACTCCACACTGGGAGCAAGTGTTGATCTGCTGGAGGGTAGGAGGGCTCTGCAGAGGGACTTGCACAGGATGGTTAGGTGGGTTGACTCCTACAACGTGAGGTTTAACAAGTCCAAGTGCTCGGTCCTGTACTTTGGCCACAACAACCCCCTGCAGTGCTACAAGCTGGGGACAGAGTGACTGGACAGTGCCCAGGCAGAAAGGGTCCTAGGGGTACTGGTCGACAGCCAACTGAACATGAGCCAGCAGTGGGTCCTGGTGGCCAAGAAGGCCAACAGCATCCTGGACTGTACCAGGAACAGTGTGGCCAGCAGGAGCAGGGAAGTCAATCTTCTCCTCTTCTTGGCACTGGTGAGGCCACATCTTGAGTGCTGTGCCCAGTCCTGGGCCCCTCAATTTAGGAAAAAAATTGAGATGCTCAAACACGTCCAGAGAAGGGCAACAAAGCTGGTTGAAGGGTCTAGAGCACAAGCCCTAAGAAGAATGGCTGAGGGAGTTGGGGTTGTTTAGGCTAGAACAAAGGACCCTCAGGGGTGACCTTATCACTCTCTACAACTACCTGAAAGGTAGTTGTAGCCAGGTGGGGGTCAGTCCTTCCCCTCAGGCAATCAGAGACAGAATGAGAGGAAGCAGTCTTAAGCTGTGCCAGGGGAATTTTAGGCTGATCATTAGGAAAAAATTCTTCACTGAAAGAGTGTTTGGGCACTGGAGTCATCTTCCCAGGGAGGTGTTGGAGTCACCAACACCTGTAGGTGTTTAAAAAAAGACTGGATGTGGCACTCAATGCCACACTGATAAGTTGATAAGGTGGTGTTAGGTCACAGGTTGAACTTGATGATCTCAAAGGTCTTTTCCAACCTAGTTATTTCTGTGATTCTGTGATGAATGTTAAAATGTAAAATCAAACAAAGTAGTTTGGTTTTTGTAGTGTATAAATAGAAAACAATCTTACTGTTTTCTTTCTTTCTTCCGTGTGTTATCATGCCTAAAATTTTCCATTCATATGAGCATAATGTTTCTGGAATGTATTGGTGCAATCTATTTAAAACAATTTTCCAATCAAGCTATATCCTAGAGATGGAAGTTAAGTCTATATTTAAAGAAAAGGATTTAATATTCATCAGTTCATAAAATATAGTAGTTCCTGAAGTATATTTTAAACTCAATTGATCAACTTCACCATTAAATCTCTGTCAAACAGCCACGAAAATAGATATTTAGCTTTAATTCTTTTTTCATAATTCCATGTGAACTTTGTATATAACAAGATGCATATTTTAATACACAAACATAATGCACATTTATTTGTGGGGTCTTAAACCTAATGCAGGTCATCAGCAATGATATTCAGGGATGGCTTCTACTTTTTCATCTGCTATATTTCTGAAAGACATTAAATTGTTTCTTTCAACTCCTCTGAGTTGAGAAGTGTTATCATGGTCATTGATGTGATTGAGGTTCATCTAATCTGTGAAATGTTGTATTTCAGACATAGCTTCTTTCCTGCAGATGTGTTTATCCTATCTCATTCTTGGTCCACTCTGAAGTAAGAGGGATGGATTTGCCTAAACCAGGCTCACACCTTAATGATACTTCACAAAGTTGTAACTATCAGTTGCATCCGATCCTCATCCACTCTTTTCTGGGCCAAAACCTCAAAATTGCTCAAAACCTTGATATTGATACCAGCTAAAGCTATGCGCAAAAGATTACTTCAATCCAGAAAGACTTTCCAGGTTTCCCTTCAGAGTCAATGATTCTTTTCTGGGGCACCAAGTGCCCAACACAACTGACCTTGAGAGACTTTCTCTGTCTTTCCTGACTGGAGAGAAATGGGCCTACTTCAAGCTAAAATTATCCTTTGTGAGTAATCCTTTCAAAATGCCAATGCCAATCAGGAAAATGCAAGGGGTACCTTGAGCAGTTATGCTTGCTAGCACTTCAAGGAAAGGAGTATTGAAAATAGAAAGCTGCTTGACTCTATTTCATACAAGAAACTGATGAAAATAGTGACTCGGCTTCTCAGCCCTTGAAAAGAGAATACCAGTGGACTAAAATTAAATGCATCAAATAAATATATAGATTGGATAGGGGGAAAAAAAGATTTATTTTTTAAAATTCTGTAAAAATAATAACATGGTTCGTAAAAAAGATGTTAGGCCACAGTGACTGAATAAGCCTATGGGATGAACATCTTATGTATGGTTCTAATGAGTTACACACTATCCTCTTACTATAACATGAACTGAGTTGATTAAAAAGAGACATGAATGTGTTGGCATAGCCCTGAGCTAGGAAGATTTGCTTAGGCACAGACTAAATTTTGTCACATGTAAGCACGATGTGAGTATGTTAGCCCAGCTCTTCACCCGCATGAAAACTGTCACTGAAGATGCACTTTTGAAATTCAGGAGTTTCCTTGCTGTTCCTGCGTCTGGGCAATAAGGTAGTGGAAGGTTATGGGAATAAAACCAATTGCAGAGGAAGTGATTCACAGATCTGTGAGTGTCATGAACTATATTTATGACCAGTTCCTTAGGCTGGGATTGTCTGCTTGTACTTTATGTTGACTGCATTGAAACTTTCCTTGTCCAGGATGTAGATGAAGGCAATAAAGAAGATGCAGAAAACAGTGCATGAAGCAGACATGGAACCCTTGGTACTATATATTTAGAGGCTGTTTAATAAATTATAAATGACAAAATTTTTAAAGAGATTATAAATTACCTCTCCTGCTGCTGATTTTGCTATTACAAATTCAGTTGGTTTTGGTTCAATTATACTTGGCATGACAAACTTTACAAGTGTTTCCAATGTGTAAAAACACATGGACCCTTTGGATATCTTTAAGGAAGAGGTTTCCATTGAGGACAGGACTATGTGATTTGTTTAGAGTGTGGTACTTACAGAATATTAATATTGCCCTGCTCCAGGTCAAACATATCTGTCATTAATTCCAAACTGGAAATAAATTTAGCCCTGACATTCTACATTAGCCTCTTCTATCCTGTGATCTGATCTATCATAATCCAAGTCCTATACTATCATGAAAAAAGAGAGAGACAGAATTTTTTCAAATTCTTGGCTATTCCTGGTCTCTCTGGCTACAAATTTGTCATCCATCAGAGATCAGATAACGCTATCAGCAGCACCAATGTGCCAAGAAAGTTTGCCAGAGAAGAAATACAGTAAAACTCACTATTTTCAGAATAATAATATTTTCTTCCCTAAGTTTTTGTAACCAGTATTTTTATGCAACCTTATCTGACAATTAGCTCTGATATTTCTATTTAGTGGAAGGCTATTTTCTCCTGTATTGTTGTTTAAACACCCAGACATCTTTCTTTTTTTAACATTTTGGTGTAGTGTGTTTGTTCACTTCCCCCAGTTACTCCAATATTATGATTTTCAGTAAGCTTTTCACTTTGACTCATTTAGAAAAACAGATCCAAAGAGCTTGTTTCCAAAGTAAATTTTGATTCAGAGTTCTTTCTGTGTAGGAGTAGACAAAACCCAAAACATAGTCCTGCTGTTGTGGAATATAATTTCAGAGAACACAGAATGGATCAGAGAGAGATATCTTCCCTGCAGCTGGAAAATATGGCTCATGATTGCAACCAGTCTCAGATGATACAGAATTTACAGAGGTAATGCAATGCTGTAATGAAGTGAGAAGAAACAGCAGCTAAGACCCACATATAATAGATTTAAAAAAAAGGAGGAAAAAGATTTCTGAGATGGTACCAAAACAAATTAAATTCATCACACCTATGCAAATATCAGTAGACATTTTTGTTATTAGGCTATAACACACAATATTGTCATGCAAATTTGGGATTCTTTATTTATGTATTCATTTGGGGCAACAAGAGGAGAATGACTTAGAATTGTTCAGGGAAAAGTAGCGTTGCTGTTTATCCTGTGGAACAGGAAGAAGACAATAATATTCTCTGAACTAATATGCAGTGTTAAATCAGAGCATATCAGACCATCTTCTAGAATTTAATTCTTAGTGAAATAATTATATCATCCTTTTTCCCAAACAGGCAACCTAGACAGAAGTTGATTAGACGGCTCTCTAGTCAGACAATGAATTAGTGGCACAGCAGGAATATAGCTCTGTAGTCTTGAGATCTGTGTATATATTTGGATTAAACTTCAGGAAAGAAACCCAGAAAATGAAACAAAAATAAGCTAGGTCTTAACTCCTTGCATGTATGTCAGCCGTATAAATTTCAAGTGCATGACTTAAAATTAACCTTTTAAGTATGTTGTTAGTTGCAGCATTTTTCTTTTTCTTTTATGCTCTTTGAATGTCTCTGCTTTGCTCACAGCGCACTAGTCAAACACATCTTTAGACAAAAAAAAAGAGAACAGTCCTGTAAACCATTTAAGCCAGCCAAAACATGGAATGAACAACAGAAAGCATTTGAAGATCCATTTGTACTAGGCCCTTCCTTTTTTTTCTCATCTAGAATCATGTGTTACCCAGGCAGCCTTGCAGCAGTTCTAGTTTACTTTCTCTGCACCTCAGAATTGTTGCTAGGGCTCCCCTCTCACCCAGCATGTCCTGGCAATCCACAGATATTTCTGAGATGTTATAGGAAGGATATCCATCTGAATTTAAAAAAACCCGAAACCCCAAAATAGGTCTTCTATGGGGAACTGTTTCCAATTTTGTTCTTTTTTTTCTCCCCTTTTTTTCCATTCTTTTTTCCAATAAGAGCCAGCAAAAACATTTCCCTCACTTCCACAGCTGCCACACAACCTGGCAGTCCTCTCATTCTCATATTTCATATTAAGATTCTTTTGAATCTGAAGTGATGGAAAACCACCTTTACACCAGAGCTTTGACACTCTATGAAATTGAACCCCAGCAGCAGGACATTCATTCACTGCATAAAACCAGCCTTTATGGGGTGTGCTGCTGAATCCTCTGCTTTTAAATGACCTTACAGATCACTATGTCTTCACCATGTCTGAGCTATTCAAAACCATGATATTCTGAAGGAAAAATTACATTTTGAAAAGCAATGTCTCCTATCTCCCCCTTCCCCCCCACTTCCCCTCCACCTTTTTCAACTTTATAAAGAACATTTTTTGCTTTTAAAAATAAAGAGGAAGATGTAGAAAACCCCACACTTTTGTTACCACTCTGTCTAGACGTAGACCAAATTGAATATAATAGATAATAATTTAAGAGTTGACACAGACTTGGCAATTTGGTGGCCTAAGTAGTGTATGTGTTTGCACTACCACTTAGGACAAGCCTTGTAAATTTTGCTGACTGCCTATAACCCATTCTTTGTTTAAGGATGATAAAGCACAAACTCAATACATACCTGAACAAGTATCGGGCAATAAAAGTAGATGGAAAGTAATTGATCCTCATTCAGGAGGCACTTCACAAATTACAAGTTCTTTGGCTCTGGGAAATACAGTTTGATGACTTACCCCTTGACCTAATTCCATGGATCCTTAAAAGAGGTGGGGGCTGTTATTAGAAAACAAGGCCAAGGACCAAATCTTCGAAGGCAAATAGCTGATCACTGAAGGACCTTTATGCATGCATCTAGCAACTTTGTGGAGATTGTAATCTCCAAATTAAAAGCCCAGGATGAAAAGACCTTGTTTTGGTCTTGTTTGTCTGTTTGTTTTTTATTTTGTTTTGTTTTTTTGTTTGGTTTGGGTTTGGTGTTTCTGTAAGTTTTTTGGGTTTTTTTCTGTTCATAGTGGCAGCAAAAGCAGAAGGTCATAGTGTTTTTGTTGGGTCGGGGTTTTAGGATGTGGAAGATCTCATTTCAGTTTTGTGCAGTGTCTAAACCACATGTTCACTTCCAGTACCACCAAACCCTCCCTTGCCACGATATTTTTATAAACATTGGGAATAAGATGGAGTTCAGGCTAAGAGATAAAATTTGAGAATAAATAAATACAAGACTTTTTAGAAAGGAGAGACATAGAAAACATGAACAGCAAGCTCCTTGCCCTTTTCATCTCCACTGTGCCTGAACATGCAGGAAAGTTCACTTGTTCTGATAGGACAAACAAAAAACTGGGAGGAGCTATTGATTCCCTTGAAGGCAAGGAGGCCTTCTTAACATCTTAAGAGACATCTTAACAAATTAGATCAATGGGCAATCACCCACCATATGAAGTTCAACTAGGGAAAATGCCAGGTTCTGCACCTGGGACAATCCAATCCTGGATGTATGGGTGGACAGACTGGGGAATGAAATGCTGGAAAGCAGCGCCATGGAAAGGGACCTGGGGGTCCTGGTCACTGCAAGTTGAATATGAGTCAGCAGTGCCCTGACATCCAGGAGGGCCAAGCATGTCCTGGGGTGCATCAGGCCCAGCACAGCCAGCCTGGCAAGGGAGGGGATTGTCCTGCTCTGCTCTGAGCTGGGGCAGCCTCACCTCAAGTGCTGGCAGCAGTTTTGGGCAGTATGGGCACTACAGTCTAAAAAAGACATTAAGGTATTAGAGAGTGTCCATGAGGGTGATGAAGGGCCTGGAAGGGAAGCCATATGAGGATCAGCTGAGGTCACTTGGTCTGTCCAATGTGGAGAGGAGGAGACTGAGGGGAGACATCATCACAGTCTTCAACTTCCTCGTGAGGGAAGAGGAAGGGCAGACACTGACCCCTTCTCTGTGGTGTCCAGTGACAGCACTCAAGTAAATGGCCTGGAGTTGTGTCAGGTTTCGGTTGGATAGCAGGATAAGGTTTTTCACTCAAAGTGTGTTTGGGCACTGGAAGAGGTTCCACAGAGAAATGGTCATAGCATCAAGCCTGAAAGAGTTCAAGAGTTCAAGTATAGAGAATACTCTTAGGCACATGCACTTCTTGAGGACGGTGCTGTGCAGAGCAAAGAGTTGGACTCAATGATCTATGGGTCTATTCCAACTGAGCTTACACCATGTGGTTCTGTGTGTGACTTTAGATACTTCAAAAACTGCTAAGTAGGACCTCTTCCTATTTTGAATTTGGAAGAAAATTGGAAAATTGAGTACTGTGTTCATCTCTGTGGTCCCCAATATAAAATGGACATAGACCTGAAGGCTGGAGCATCTCTCTTATGGAGACAGGATGAGAGAGGTGGAATTGTTTAGTCTGGAGAGGAGAAGTCTACAAGGATACCTTGCAGCCCTTTCCAGTATCAATAGCATGGTAATTGTGTGAAAAATGAGAATTGTCCAGTTTTTGACGAGGTTTTACTTCTTGACAATGAAGAAAGTGTTTAAACTTCTTAAGCTGTGTCTTCTTTTGGTGTTATAAAAGTGCTCTATGAAACTCACAGGTAGGCTTCACAGCAATTGTACATTCTATGTTTCATTGTAGACATATTGCTTCAGCCTGTAAAATTCACTGATGCCCCAAAAAGGGTGCACTGCATAAAAGGCCAGAGTGAAAACTATGTTGGATAACTGTGATCAATAGTTTCTCAGATTAAATGTAGAAAACATCTTTCTTCAAGGGGTAAAGTAACAAAGATCATCAGAAAAATTTTCATTTCCATTGTCTCTGAACTTTATGTTGTCAGTAGGACATGACAGGTTCATAGCCTGATTTTTAAGGCAAATTCTGTACTTTCTGTTTTGAAAAACCTTTGTCTCATAGCAGAATATGAAATCTCTTGTTCCAGACAACAAAATCTAATAGAGAATGGGTGTGATGTCTTTATTTGTCACCCTATTTGGGGAATCTGTTTCCCAATCCAACATCAAAAATGTTAAATGCATCTTTTTGATGCAATATGACCAACAATAACAATTCCCTGGCATCTTTTCTCTTTGCACTTAGTTCTGTGTGTCTGCACAGAAAACTGCAGCTCGTTTTTATCTTACAGAATAAAATTTTAAATTCTAGAGCAGCTTTGTATTCTGAATGTCATGAACAGCAAGGAACTTTCACTAGTAAGACCCACTAAAATGAAGTCAGACGATTGCCATAGATACTGCAAAATCAAGATTCAAAATTATTTTGAGATGAGAACTATTTAATCAGCTACCTTCTCCAAATCTGTTGTGGTTTTTTTTTTTTTCAATCAATGAGGTATTCTTTCATTTTGTCAATAAAAGTGAACAAATACCAAAAAACCGAATCCTTGATCAGTTTGAATTTGGTGGTCTTAGCCTAAAATATAATATAGATTGATTTAGCTAAAGAGAAAGGAACTGACTAGACACATGCCACATCTTCCATCCTTTTGCAAAGAAAATCTAGGACTTCTGCTACCCATCACCTGTCTTTACAAAAGACATCACCTGGCTGATGAAATCTCATTGATCACTGAAATGCCATTGATATTTTGCCACTGTATCCACCATCAGTTCCATAGGTACACCAATCGCAAGTAGTCCTTGCATGAAGCCAGATTTCTGGTTTGTCTCAGACATAGTTAGGCTGTGGTGATGGCTGATACATGAGAGCTTCTTTGTGTCCACAGAGGAAAGGTACACTGCCATTCCAAACTTTCAGCCTCTCAGTGTGCTCATGAGCCTCCCACCAAGATGGGAGGATGGTGCTGGCTCTAACTTAGCCTTCACTCACTCCAGTCAGGCTGTCTTACTCCAGTCAAACAGTTTGCTTCCAGAAGAACTTGTTTGCTGACTTCTTGCATTGTCTCTTGTTTTCGGAAAACAGAGGTAACTTTTTCAGCTGAGAGATGCTAGCAAGTTACACTACATGCATGTGAATACCTATCTGGCAGTTTTCTATGAAATGACTAGTGTGGAGAATGTAGGAAGAGCAGAGGATATTGTTGATCTTCAGTCCTATTTTGATAAAAGACGATGAGCAAATTTGAGCCAGTGGTGTCACATGGTGCCAAATTTGATCTAAATGGGATTTTAATTAAGGTGAGTATGTTAAAGAGGAAAACACCTGTTTTGTCAGGGCTGGTGTAGGGAACCTGGGCGATGGGTCTGCATTGCTCCTAAAATCTGCACTGAGGCACTTTCTTTCTGCACAAGTGTGGTGTGCACTGGAGAATAGCAAATTTTCTGAGGCATTTTCACAGATGATTAATCAGTGGTGTTCACAGGGGCACATCCAGCTGTATTTCATATTGTTTTCCTTAATTGTTTATCTGAAGCAGAAATATCTAATATCAATGTGAACTTAAAAAGTTCGGACTCTTTCTGATTCTTGATACCAACTGTCTGCTTTGTATTAAATGACAAGTATATTTTAAAGGATGAATGGAATAAAGGCTTTGCTAACACCATCTTGATTCTGTATGCTTCCTATTCATGTAGAGAAAAAAGGAAGTGGTTGCTTTAGTAAATCTTTTTCTGGTTCTGGTTTTGCTCCATGTTCATTCATTCTGTGCTCTACCAGATGTGCTATGTTTCCAACCAGGTTCCCGTCTGTCCAGAAGGCTGGAGTTTAAAGGATCTCATTACTGTGAGGATGGACTGTTACTTATTCTGCTCATTTTGAGTAAAAGGTAGGAAAGTATGAAAGTGGAAAATTAAGCAAAAATTTAAAAAGCCCAAACCAAACCAACATAAAAAAAACCAACACAAAATACCAGAGAACAACCCCCCAAAAAACCCCAAGAAACAAAACCCCACAATCTCTTCCAAAGATTTAAAAAGTGAATGTAGAGGATTGTGTGCAATATTATAGGGAGACCTCGAACAATATACGAAATTAGGTGTTTGGTCTGAATTCAATGAAAGATAATGAAGGGTTTTGATATGATAATCCCACTTAAACAGTTATAGAGTGGGGGGTGTATATGTGTGTGATCTGTAAAGGGAGGAGGGTGTTACAATATGCTAGCCAGCCAGTTCTGTTCTCAGTAAAGTGTCAGATTGGCTGTTTTGCTAAAGATAAATTTTTCATGTTCCAAATATTCTGAGAGAAAATAAATTATACTAATAGCAAGATGTGTGGTGATTTGCACATTATCCAAGCCATTGAGTTATTCCTGACTGTCCCTATTCTAGTTCTTGATTTGTAGGCCAGCTATGCTCTGCAGCTGGAGCAAATTATATCAACAGAAGTGCTGATGTGACCACAAGTTGACAAAAGGACATGATTTCTAGTAGCAGAAAAGCAACTAGATTTTATGAAATTGTATCTAATAATGTTGTTTAACTCATGGATCTTGCATCTGACGTCTACTTTTTATCCAGTCCTTTCAGCAGCCCTTTGTTAGCAGTCACTCAGAAGAGGAAATAAAATGTAGCCATTGAAACAAAAATTGCTCTACGCTTTTTAATAGCTCAGCTGCAAGCTCTATTGTTTTCTTTAATGGATTGTATAACTGAAGTCTTTCCTCATGACTATACTCATTTGGCTTCCGTGTTTCCAAAGTAAACTACAGTATCTTGAAGTTCCAAAGCAAAGGATTGAGAGGGAGCAATGAAAGGATGAAAGGATATATGTGCAGAATGCAAACTGCTGGAAGTAATGTGGCTCAGGAGTCAGAATAGTAACTGAGAATCAAGAATTTCTGCAGTATTTCCATTTCTGACATTGACTCTCTCTGTGCCTTTGGTTATTAAACTCAGCCCTTCCAGCTCTCAATTTCCTAGCCTGAAAAAGGGGTTTAACAATATCCATCCAATCCATACACATGTAGTGAGTGTGAGTATTCGTACTTCAAGAGTGATGTGTCAAGTCACAGAGAAGTGAACTACTGCTCAAATTTCTGCATCATATAGGAAAAGTTCTCATCAGCCAATGTCTGTCCAAATACGCAGACAGTATCACATGGTTAAAGAAACAGAATGAAGAAGTAAAATAATGGGTAGAGAAAACATTGTATTACTGTCCTCTAACCACTTAACCATAAGTACAGGGGACTTAAATTGCTCTTGAAGTTCTGTTGCTGCCTCATTGTGTAACTTTTCTCACACCTGTTTTTTTCCTACATTGATTTCCCAGGGGACTGTCTTTGGGAATTTGTACAGAGCCTGAAACCCTGGGTTTCAGCTCTAGACAAGGCAATCTGATAGAAGTATAAAGAATAATGTTGTACGAGGGTTAAAATGTGATAAAAAACCTAATTTTCTGCAGTTGCAGTAGCAGTAATTTCAGTCTAAAAATCTGGAGAGATGTTGTAAGACAAAAGGAAAACACCTAAGAATGAAATCACTGTGTTACTAGTAAAAAATTCAATTCATTTTGAGACAGAACTGAGAATGGCAAAGATTCATCCAATATTGGTAAAGTCATTTTCTGCCAAGTAACCCAAGGTAGCTTAAAAATTAATTGACAGTAATATGAACATTCCGTGGTGATGAAGTAATATATTAAACCAGAGAGAATCAATCATTACTTCCAATATCTTCTGAATTGTCTTCCCATGTCTTAAACGTGAAAGAATCTTGTGTTATCTCTCTGGCCTTTTGAGATTGTTTTTCAGAGTGTGACTTGCATAAACTCTTTAAAGAATTTGGGAAAAGTTTTCTTTTTGCTGTTGTCCCAGATGTATTTGTGCCTTGAAGGCATGTTCAGCAAAATGTAAAAAAAGGCCTTATTTAATCATCAAGTGCTGAGAATTCTTTCAGCTGTGGAAGACATGCAATGTACATTGCAGCTGAAACAAATCACACAGTATAACCTGTTAAGGATGTAATTGAGATACATGTAATCATTAACCTTGGAACAGACTGGGAATCAGTTAATGAATCAGATCAATACCCTCTCAACTGATCCATAATAATTTGAAAGAGATGAAAAAATTAACAGTTGCTGTATGTGAGGTTATCATGGGCTGCAATTAACCAGCCTCTGGAAGATTATGTTACCTAGTTACCAGAGGGTAAGTGTAATTTCCGTAGATCTTTTGGAAAGATTGTTATAATGACAGGTGCCAGATGATAAAATGGGTCAGAAAGCGACTTTAGGCACTGGCTGTAGCTAGGTCAGCTTTCTGTCTCTTCAAGAAGCACATCTTCTGACATCTTGGGCTCTTAGTTAGAGCTGCTGACCGATGAAGACATTTCAATAGCAAGTCTGCTGAAATTATCGGTTACAAAAGCTACTGAAATATTATCTTTATTTTAAATACTGCTATCTGTGTAGAGCTCATGGGTTTGTGCTTTTTTCAATATATGCTTAAAGCTGTGCAGCTTTCACAAAGAGAGCGAATTTCTTTGAAATATACACTGGCCAAAGGAATAAATACAAATAAGAAATAAGATCCAAAAATACATGGGGAATATATGTGCCTAGGTGGCAAAAGTTAACGAGCCTTTTTTCTAACATTAAATAGGATGGAAGGAAGAAAAAACCTGTTGTTTGCCTCCACAGCATGTACTCAGTGATACCAGTGCACAGTAGGATAGTTAGTTAGCTACCACATGCAAAGCAGAAAGCAGATGGTATGGTTAGTATAGATCACAGGAACGTGAGTATCTGTGAGTGTGCATGTCTTTGTATGTTCGTGTGTAAATCAGCAAGGAGTTTGACATTGACATACTCCATCAAGTCTAGTTTATAAGGAACAAGTAGTGCAACATTCTGTGCATCTGGCAACTTAACTAGCTCTGTCAATCTGTGGATACTGCTGACATTGTACTATTAGCATCACTTCCATCTGTTTTGTTTATATAGGGCTTGATTTACTTTCACCATGTGAATCGGTAGTGGGTAGAAATGTCCAAAAGTCTCTGGTTCCAATTAAACTTGCAGTGTATTGTGTTTCACAGTATTATCAGAAAGGGGAGCATGGTTGCAAAGATTGTTTCCTGTTTCTTCAATGGGAAGTATCAATGCACATTGTGGAATACAGAGGCATGGTGGTACATCGTAAAAAGCTATTTCTCTGTAACATATTTAACCCTTGTTCATTTTACTATCTTCAGAGATAAGGAAATTATTTTTGAGACAGGAGTCTGTTCTGGTAATTCATAGTCAGGCTAGGCAAGCCATGTTTTTTCCTCTTTAGTATTTCCTTGGTGCCACTTGATGCTTTAAATTAAAGCACATCAACTGTAACAGGCCAGATAGCTCTTAATATGAGTCGATGGCAAAGAGGCAGGAAGAATCTTTGTATGGGGTTCCATGGAGGGGTTTTTTGCAGCCATGCCCATGAAGTGTTCCCGGGACAAAGATGAGCATCAGGGGAGGGGCCAGGTTTAAGTACAGGGGAAGGTAGAGGCAGAGAGAGCATCAGGAGGTAATCATTTGGGGGCACAGGGGCAGGACACAGGCAAGGTTAGGGTATGGGAGCCAACAGGGGAACAGAGAGCAAGTGGCTGAGGCACAAGGGTGAACAGGCCAACTGGGGAAACAGAACTGGGGTACATTAGCATAATACAACAAAGATCCCTTGGAGCAGCCTCTTTCTGTCACCCTAATCTGGGGAATGCCTCTCAGGGTCCTTCCCTCCAGAGGGCTCTCATGGTTCCTTGGTTAATAGACCTACCGGCCACCACAATTCCTCCTTCGGTATTTATTAAAAAGGCTTCTCCCAAGGATTTCAAAATTAAATGTTTGAAGAAACTGAATAAGCACAAAATGATAGAAACAATAAAAAGCACCAATAAGACAATTTTCAAACAGGATGCAAGCCATTCCCTGGGTCCCCAACATCCGAACAGATTTTCTGGAGCATCCCAGAGCTGGCAGGAGGGAGGGGGCTTTCCTGGCATGGCTCCTCTGGGAACTGAGTCAGGAGAGGGTCTCCTCGGTGGGGATTGGTTCTCCATTGGCCGTTAGCAGTGTGGTCAGCTGTGAGGGAGTCTGTGAGGAAGTGTGACGGTGCTGTGCCTGTTGGAATTTTAAATAAAGATCATTAATTCTTAAAAGAAAACTTTGGTAAAAAGGGAGAAAACCCTGGGGAAAGGGGGATAGTACTGTGCAAAAAACATATGGGGAAACATGGCCATGGGAAGGAGAACCGTGGAAGGGAAAGGGAGGTAGGAACTTGGAAAATCCCAAAAGGGGTTCAATTTATCCAGTGAAGGGGAAAAAGGGAAAGCAGGAGGGAGGCAGTGAGGTAATAAAGATTGGGGAAAAGCGCCCAAGGGGGTGTGACTCATCCAGTTGAGAGGTCCTGCAATCATGAGGGCGAGCTTCAGGTTGCAGGATGGCTGGTTGGCGTAAATCTGCGCTGTCTCCGCCTCCAGGCTGCCATTGAGGTTAGGTGGCTGCTGGCTTTGGACTTCATCCCCTTGGTAGTTGCATGGGGGATCTCTAGGACATGGATATTGGTTACAGTCTGCTGCATATTTGCCACCTTGCCCTGGAACTACACCAGGTCCTGTGATGTTAGCTGCCTGTGTGCCCTTTTGTTCTTCAACCACATCAAACTCTGGGTTTCCCCATCTCCTATGCTGCAGGGGTACTTCCTGGGGTGCCTGATGGACAAACACGTCTTCCTTGGTATTAATCCTGTTGATGAATGATAACCATTTTTCACGTTGAACCATTTCAGTGTCCCCAAAACTTTCATAGCGATGAGCTTCCTATCCCAACCAGTGGGTCTGTGTCTTTGTGGCAGCTGCTGGACATGCTGCTGGCTGGGCTGTTGCCAGCCATGGTGCTGCTGCTGGTGTTGGTGGGACAGTTGCTGTGCGGTCAGGGTGGTGCGCTTGTGCTGGTGGTGTGGCCAGTGGGGTGGGCCGAGCTGGTGCTGCTGAACATTGTGCAGCATCACTGAGGCTCGACCACTGCCCCTGGTTCCAGTCCCACCGTCTGGCTTGGAGCTGGTGAGGGCATCAGGGGTTGTGGCGAGGCTGCGGCTATGGTCCTGGCTCAGGCAGCGGCAGCCACAGAGGCTGCAATGGGAGTGGCAGTGGCAATGGAGCGGCGGCCACTGGATCTCTGCCTCACTGTTCACGGTGGCTGGTCGATGTGGTGGCCGCTGAGTCTCTGCCTCACTGCCTCACTGTTTGCGGCAGCAGTGACTGCTGGGTTTTGGCCTCATCACTCATGGCAGCAGCTGGGCACGCTGCCTCCCACAGTGTGATGGCTCCCTTGCTTACAGTCTTCTCCAGCTCTGCAAAGCTCCGTAAGATGCGCAGTCGGAATGGGCTCTCATGTGGGGTTCCTACCTCTCTTGTAGATAACTGGGGCAGTGGTGAGGGTCGTTTTGCCTGCAAGCTCCCAGTTCTTGTCTCTGGCTGCTTGTCTCCTCACAGCAGCCCGGTGACTCCCAGGCTCCAGACTGGAGTCTGAGAAGTCACTGCTCTCCAAGGAGGAGGAAGGGTGGGAGAGTCTAGCTGCGGCGTGGGACCCACAGCAAACCGGGGCTGCCAGGTGGCAAGGGGCAGAGGGCACCAAGATGATGTCTTTCTGATTCCCATGGTCGTCATTTCTGGTCCCGTTAGCATGGGAACTGGAGGTGGGTCAGTTGCCAGGGGCAGACCCACTGATGGGAGGGGTGGGGGTACCGGAGGGAGAGGCGGGGTCCGTGACAGGAAGGGGATTCCCGATGGTTGGAGGAGGACCTGATGCAGACATACTCATCGACACATGGAAGGAGTTAGAGGAGGGGCCAGGTGGAATGATGTGTGCAGGAAGGGGTGGAGGGGGATTGCATGAGACACAGGCACAAGCAAAAGAAGATGACCACGTGGCCACTACCACACAGTTGGTGACATTACAAGCACAAGAATGTGACCACATGGCTGCTGCCACACGGTCAGTACCATCTTGTGGGCCAGGAGTAAGGATGGGAAAACTTGGGGAAGAAGGAGACAAGATGGCAGGGCCATCCATGCGGCTGGTGCTATCTTGGGAAGTAACTGGGGATGACTATAACAGGTAGGAGGGTATGGGAAAAGGAATTAGTTAAGAGTCCAGGACAGCATGATCAGGGTTATCCTGGGAAGGGGACAGAGGAGACTGGGAGATGTCAGGGAGACGGTAGCAGCCCTGTGCTCTTGAGCAGGGTCTGTCGCCCAACATCTCCTGGAAAGGGAAGAGGATTTAGGAGCATGAGGAGAGGAACATGGAGAAGGGGGTTTTAACGGGGGGTTAACAGCACCCAAATGTTCTTTCTGTCACCCTAACCTGGGGGGTGCCTCTCAGGGTCCTTCCCTCCAGAGGGCTCTCATGGTTCCTTGGTTAATAGGCGTACTGGCCAACACAATCAGTGATATCTCTGACAGATATTGCTTCCCATAACCATGGTAGAAAAATTTTAGTCTCCTTTTCCCTGTATCCTCCATTACTATAAGTGCAAACAATTAATAGGAGTGTTCTAGTTTAGGCAAAACTTCTAATTTAGCTTAGTTCTCTGCACTCACCACTGACTTCACCTACCTCTAAATGAATAAGGGAAATCAAGTGTGTTGTTTAGTTTTTGTAAATGGTGTCAGAACATGAAAATGTGTAATTCAACTGAAATCATAAGACATACTAAATGAGTATGTTATATTAATCAACTTGGAACTTAAACAGGTTGGATAATCTTCAACACATGTAATGGAATCCTTTCTGCAAGGCATGATCAAGTCTACACTTTAATATATCATATAAAGAAACAGGCACAATCCTGTTTAGGAGAACTAATTAATTACTTACTTGGAGGGCAGACTGATATCTGTCAAAAAAACCCATTTTAAATGATACATAACTTATTCTTAAACAGCATCCTGTACAATCCTATCTTCCGAAATATAGAATATACTTTATTAGAAATTTAGCCATGGAATAACTGTTTATTGTAAACCCATCCAAGGTGGATTTGAAAGCAGCTGTTAGGAAACTACAATGTTTCCCCATGATATTTGGTACAATCACTAGCTCTTGTTCTCACAGGGGACTTTAACTTTCCAGACGTCTGCTGGCAATCCAGTACTGCAGAGACAAAACAATCCAGGAGGTTCCTATAATGTCTGGAGGGTAAATCCTTGACATAACTGGTGATTGACCCAAGTAGGGAAGGTGCTGGTAAGTGATTGCAGACAGAGCAGGGCTTGTGAGTGATGTGGTGGTCCAGGGCCATCTTGGGCACAGCCATCTAATAAAATTAGATTGTTTTCAGTCTCAGATAAGCAAGAAGAGAGGTCAGCAGAACTGCAGCTCTGGACTTCTGGAGGGCAGACAGAGTGCTTCAGAGTGCCTTAAGGAGGCAGTCTGGAAGGGTGAAGGAGTCCAGGAAGGCCCCGCATGAATTAAGAACAGGTGCAGGAGTAGGCCGTCCCCATGTGCCAAATGATGAGCCAGCAGGGAAGAAGACCAACCTATCTGAACAGAGAATTTTGGCTGGAACTCAGGGAGAAAAAGAGAGTTTATGACCTTTGGAAGAAGGGGGAGGCAGCTAGGAAGAACAACAAAGATGCTGTGACCTTATGCAGGGAAGAGAATTAGAATTAGAATTAGAAAGGCCCAATCCCAAGTAGAAGTTAATCTGGGTACTGCCATAAGAGACAATAAAAAATATTTCTACATATACATTAGCAGCAAAAGGATGGCTAAGTGGAATCTCCAGTCTTTACGGGATGAGAGAAAAACACAGAGGATGAGGAAAAGGCTGAGTACTTCAAGGCTTCTTTGCCTTAGTCTTTACTAGGAAGCTCAATTGTTCTGGTAGTACCCATCTTTATGAGCAAAAAGACAGGGACAGGAAGCAAAATGAAGCACCCATAATCCAAGGGGAAATGGTCAGCCGCCTGTTATGCCACTGAGATCCACAGAAGTCCAGGTGGCCAGATGGAATGCTCCCTAGGGTACTCAGGGCCAGGTGGTGAATAGAGCCCGATCCAGTTGTCAGTGGGTCACAAGTGCTCCCTAGGGCTCAGTGTTGGGGCCAGTTGTGGGGGTTTTTATTAATGATCAGGATGAGGAGATCAAGTGCAACCTCAGTCAATTTGTGGATGACCCTGGCATGGGTGAACATGTTGATTTGCTAGAGGGTAGGAGGCTCTGCAGAGAGGTCTGGAGAGGCTGGATCAGTGAGGCCAATGGTATGAGATTCCACAAGGACAAGTGATGGCTCCTGCCCTTGGTTCACAACAACAGCAGTGCTACAGGCTGGGGCAGTGGCTGGAAAGCTGCTCAGCAGAAAGGACCTGGGGTGCTGGTCAACAGTGGCTGAACATGAGCCAGTGTGGGCTTAGGGGTCCAAGAAGGCCAATACCCTGGCTTGGGTCAGCAGTAGTGTGGTCAGCAGAACCAGGGCAGTGACTGCCTCCCTGTACTGGGCACTAGTGAGGTCGTACCTCAAGTGCTGTGTTCAGTTTTGGGAAACTCACTGCAGGAGGGACATTGATGTGCAGCAGGGAATCCAGAGAAGGGAAATGGAACTGGGAAAGGGTCTGGAGCACAAGTTTGGTGAGGAGCAACTGAAGGAATTAGAGTGGTTTAGCCTGGAGAAAAGAAGATTCAGTGGTGACCTACTCACTCTCTCTAACTGCTTAAAAGGAGAGTGTAGGCAGATGAAGGTTGGTCTGTTCTGACAAGTAACAAGTGACACGGCAAGAGTAAATGGCCTCAGATTGTGATAGGTGTGATTTAGATTGGATATTATGAGAAATTTCTTAACTGAAAATTTTATTCAGCATTGGAACAGGCTGCCCAGGGCAGTAGAAGAGTCATCATTCCTGGAGAGATTTAAGACATGATATGGTGTTTAAGAATATGGTTTAATGGTGAACTTGACAGTGCTGGGTTAATGGTTGAACTCAATGATCTTTGAGGACTTCTCCAAATGAAATAATTCTGTGGTAACAGATAGTGGTTTGGTAATAGCTCCTAATATTCAGGCAAGATTTTCTTCATCTTCCAGGTTTAGGAAATGCCAGTTAGCTGTGCAGCCATGTTCTGCAAGGCAGAATAGAAAAAATATAATGGGAATTTAGAAAAGCCAGAACCATCAGTTCTGACAAAATGGAACTGCCTTGAGTCCCAGCTATTTGTCTGATCTCCAGAGTTACTCAGGAAAATTAAAGGTTTTCAACCATAGTAATAAACTCTTCTTGTTCACTGCTTTGGTGAACTTATCTTAGTAGAGTAACCTTCTGTCAGAATATTCTGATGTCTTTTTTCCTACAGGCAAACTATTATGTTATCCAGACTAGCTAGTTCAACTAAACATGTGTAGGACATCTCTTTAGCCCAACAGCTGGTACTCGAGGCATCCCTGATGCTCTGCTCTCATATTTCAACCAAAGCACCCACAGACAAAAATCATAGCTTTCCCTCTCTACCCTTAGAGGAGGGAAACAGAAAGACCTTTTTTTCCCCTATGCCAGGAAGTTTCGAAATCTTCAAACCTTAGACACAGCTCTCCCAGAAGAATAGCATCATATTTGTTGCTAATAAATCAGAGAGAGCTATCATTCTTTGTCCTTTGGCTAAAAATGTCACTATGACAATTATTGCAATGGAAAAAAGAATGAAGTCCACCCTAAACCAAAGTTACTCAATAGCTCTGATGAAGTTCTCTTTCAAATACCAGATGTTCAGCCTGAGGTGAGTGGCTATGTCATGGCTATTATAAATTTGAGATCTGATACTCAAGTGCAATATACTGACCTAAACTGGGGCTGACAGGTACAGTATAGGAAGTCTGAATTGCATACATTTAGGTATCTAAACAAGATTTCAATTTTTCAAAACATTGTTTTTGTTTTGTTTTTTTTGTTTCTACATTTGAAGGTACACAGACTTCCTACCATCTCAATTTCAGGCAGTGCATTTTGGTGTGACAAGACTAGGACATTTTCTTCTGGTTGTCAGGTATCACTCCAGGCAAGATCCAGATTTCCTTGGGTTTCTTCATTTAGTCATTATTTCACTTCAGCTATTTACAGAAACTCTTCAGCAGAAAAGACAGCCTCTGCTCTGACTGTCAGGGCATAACACAGTTACGCTCTGTCACACCACCATCAGTTGTACTGGGGTGCAGAGAGAAAGTAGATCCTCATTGGTCTTTACTCCATTGTCTTGGAGTGACCTTATCATATCCTATATCGTCTGCTCTGTGCCCAGAAAAATGAATTTTATGCTATTCTGTGCCTCTAAACTGAGCCTGAGAGGGGAGAGAGAAAAAAATGTAGCCAGAGGAACTTTTTCAAAACAGTCCTGTGCTCCAAGGTCATCTACTCCTTACATCACACTGCCTCAAACACGCCAAGGCAAGCGCTATGTGCTCACAATGGTAGAAGCCACCACGGGATGGTTGGAGACCTACCCTGTGCCTCATGCTACGGCTCGTAACACCATCCTGGGCCTGGAAAAGCAAGTCCTTTGGAGGCATGGTACCCCTGAGAGAATTGAATCTGATAATGGGACTCATTTTAAGAACCATCTTATCAACACCTGGGCTAGGGAACATGGCATTGAGTGGGTGTACCACATCCCTTATCATGCACCAGCGGCTGGGAAATTAGAGCAGTGCAATGAGTTGTTGAAAACCACCTTGAAGGCAATGGGTGGAGGAAATTTTAAAAACTGGGAGCAGAATCTAGCAAAGGCCACCTGGTTAGTTAACACCTGAGGTTCCACTAAC
>VZRF01015380.1:0-44772 GCA_013396875.1 Vireo altiloquus | reverse complement strand
TCTGGGACTTTGGGTTTCTTCTTGTTTTTCCCTCTTCTGGACTCGTTCAGAACATCAGAACATCGGGACTTCACTGAGAGGCTTCTTCATCAGCCCGAAAAGGGGGGCCCCTTCCCCCCCAGTGCTTCGGGAAGAGGAGAGACCACACCCACAGGGACTCTGGCCTTTTTCCCAAGGTTTCTCTCTCTCTCTCTGCAGTGAGAGATTTTTTTATTATTTAGAATTATTGTTCTTTTCCTGTGTGTTTTGTTAAATAAATAGGTTTTTTTCTCTTTTTCTCTTCAGTTTCCTCTGGGGACATTTTCTTTCCTGAACCTGGTGGATGGGAGGGGTACACAGGTACCTATGGCCTGCTTTCCATCAAGGGATATCCTCCTCTGAATTTGTCTCAAACTGGGACATTCATAAACTTGTTATTGATACCTTAAGGAATAGAGACAAAAGTTTCCTTCTACTATTTGAGAATGAATCCTGCACCCTATCTCAATAGCCATCAAAGGTATACAGAAGGGAAAACTGTGTAGTATGTACAGCTTATAGAGTCTCTCTCCATTGGCATTAGTCCTTTCCCTTTTCCCTTTCCCTAAAACATGTAATTGCAAAACAAGAGCCTTACTGCAACATTCAGGAAACTCATTTTTACATGTACCTATGCAAGATGTTCCGAATCAGGGTAGGATTTTGCAAGTATCTTTCTATGTATATTTTCTATGCAGCTGATATTGTATATACACTTTTGAAAAGATGGAGAGTTAGTTGTATATTTTTTTTCCTTATCTCCAGTATGATACCTGAAGAGAGTATTTAAAATATGGGTTTCGATATGAATAAGGAAGCTCAAACTCCTATATAGTCATTAGGTACAGCACATAATCAAGTCCAAGACATCCATCCTTTTAGCTGGATGCAGTCTGTACAGTCTGCAACATACTTAATAGGCATTAGGTAGAGTTTAAGTCAATCATCCTGGGATGACAGTCATGGGTTGGAACTTTGTCTCTGGACATTCTGTTCATTGTTTTCTGTGTCTGGAAATGTACAGCAACTGTCATGCACTGTTTTCTATTGGCTGATCTGAACACAACCTACTGAATAAAAATCTTCTTATAAGGTGGCATATGATGGGACTCCTTTATTCTTTGAATGCATCACCATAACCATTTCAGAGCTGTGTTTTTTTCCAAAGAGCACAATTATCAGCAGATAATTCACTAAAACTCAACTGAAATAGAGTTTTCACTAAACTTATTAGTAAATTAAGGGGGATATAACTCCCTGAAAAGGAGATGGTAGTTTAGTTGGGACACATAGGACTGCAGATACTTTATGGTTATGGAAACCATGAATTAATTTTTCCTTTGCATTTCCATGCATTTCATCTTTAAGAAGGAAAAAAATACTACTTATCCTACATTTCCAAGTAGTAAATGACTAGAAAATTGTTTGAGGCCCATAGGTAAAAGGCAACATAGAAACCCAACAAAATACTCTTATTGTGCCATTATTATTTTATAGTGTGTTATAGAGAAAATAAGAACTCGTAAGCTTAAGGTAGCACGGACTTGTTATTTTTCATAACTTAATAAAGAGCATATGGCCAAAAAAGGAAAGTAAAACAGTTTTTGTGAAAAGATCTGTAGATGCACAGTAGAAAGTAAGTTGTAAAAAGACATGTGAGTCCTTGCAGTTTCTACAGCACAAACCCCAGGATTCTATTTATTCATCTGCTGTTATTTACTCTACTACATTAACCTGCTTTCACTCCTGTGAAAATTCACATTGCTATTGTGTCTTCTGCATGAATGTTTATGTACAGAAATTCTGCAGATGAGACATTTGGCAAATATTTCTGTTTGTTCCTGAAAATGAGGTAAAAAGAAGCTTGATACCCCCTAAAATATACAACTATAGAAGAAAAGTGTGCAGCTCAGGACTGAGATCTTCAATACGACTACCCTATTTAGTAGATTACATCAGGCAGTGGTGGCTCAATGGCACATCATCATGACAAGTAGTGCACAATGTCTTTCCAAAAAGTGAAAAACTCACCCTGAATAGTGTGTGACATGATGATCATGGTTGTCCTTAAGGAAACAGCAGATGAGATCCTCCATGACCTGATTCTGGTCTCCCAGGTCAAGGGGGTCTTCCTACTCTACTTTTTCCTACTACTATATTTTGAAAGAAAGTGGAAGAAGCCCAATAGTTCTGTGCGTTCTTGCTGTGTTTAGAAAGTCCTAGTATGGTTTAGAAGGATATATTTTGCTTGTAGTACAGGCTTGATTGCAGGCAGACAGCTGCTTAGACCTGAAAGATGGGAAGGACACCTATTAAGAAAGACTTAATTACATGGGAAAAAATAAGATGGTATCTCCATGGACTTTATATTTTGATATTTACAGAGATTAAAATGGCAGCTCTTAGCAGGCTTTTATTAGGTATTGTGTTCTTGCTGAAGCCTCTGTAAGAGACTCTGTAACTGGGAGGATTATAGACTGAATTTTTCCTATGTATTACAGCACATTTGAAATTCTTCCATGTGTGTATGATTCTTTCAAAGGAGAAAAAATCATTAGTTACCTGTAAGTGGAGATGTCTCCAGAAAAGCTTTTAAAGATATGAAAAGATTGCAGGTAAATGAAAGTGACAAAACATGTACCAGTTCCAGAAATAAATGAATCACTTTCAAAGAATTGAGTTTTCAGAACTCATGTTGGAGAAAACAGTTGTAACCAATATTCTAACCTCTGAACCTGACGTTGATCAATGAGTGAGAGGAATATTTCACTGCCTGAGTAGTCTGAGCCTCAAGACCTGATGGCATTCAGCCTTTCCAGTGAGCTGTAGGCCAGCTAGGATGGAATCTAATTTATCTGTCAATCAATTTTTAAAGTGCATAAGATGCTCATGTTTAAGCATATGAGTGAGTTTGTGAGTCTTTCAAATTTAAATGAATAAATACTTGAAAGATCCACCCAGACTATATCTGGAGACTCCTAATATCATCATGATGGATGCTAACAGTGCCTGTTGCCATGGGCCCAGGTGAATTCTCTCTGTATCTAAAATATATGAATATTTTTTTGAGGAATAACTAAAGAGATCTGGATACATGGGAGTGTACTGTATTTATACATTTATTATTTTTTATGGAAGGTTTGAAAGCAATATGAAATGTCTGTGGAGAGATAGTTTACATTTTTTTACTTTATTGCCACAGAAAAGAAAAATAGGGATGAAGAGAAGAAGGAAGAAGATCCCTTCTCCAGGCTGTTCTTTTTATCCTTCTCTTTTATTTTTAAAGTCTAGATTTACTTAAATATATGGGAAGACTATCTTTCCCTGTAAGAATGGTTCATTAGTTTACATAACCTATGCTTTGCAACAGCAGTCAAACTCCTCCATTTATTTAAAAGCCTCTTGATGAACAACAATTAACACACTTCTCTGACAATTTTTAAAAGTTTAGTTTATGCTATCTGTGAAATGAAATGCATCACTTCCAAATCTGGCAAAATTGTTTCTTCTGTGAAAAGGAAGCAATATTTCTCAATTTCTCTCACTTTTCTATCTATGTTTATCTAACCCTGTTTGATCAAACATTTATAAAAGTTTTAAACTTTGCTACATACTTGCAGGCATTTGGATTGTCTTCCTGGATGTCTGAGTTCCCAAGGAACTCTCAATTTGAAAATTCCTCTGATAGAAAATGTGTGGGTATGTGTAGGGAAAGAAGGGAGTTCATTTTAATTGTATAAATATGGTGGTTGATTAAAGCCAGGAGAGTGCCTTAGTAATCTTAAAACATATTTTTCAATTAAGAAAAACAAAGAAAAGTGTTCAATAACTCAACATTTTAACTATTTGCTGGAACATAAGTTTATATATATTTACTACCTTTCTGTCATCTGTCTATCTATCTATCTATCTATATGTATCTATAACTTTCTTAAACCTCAGGTTTCCTACAGTATAAGCAAGGTACACTATCTTATTTGAGCAAAGCAATGGTGATTTTGATTATTTCTAATGTACCTGATATTGCATCTTGACTAGTTACCTCTTACTCTCTTGATTCATTTAATGAAAGTGCATCTTAATTTGGAACTGATTCTCATTTTTCTCTTCATAAATTAAATTGTGCAAATTGCCACATCCATAGGGCTTATTCACTGCCATAATAACCAAGATAATTTTTTATTCCTAACGTCTACAATTTAAAACATTATTTCCTCTTTTAATTGTAGCTGTGGATTTTGAATAGGTTTGGATTTTGAAAAGACACTCTAAAGATTGCCCTGCAAATATACTAAAACATCATAAAATTCTCATATTGAATTAAAATTTCATGACTTCAAAGTTTGGTTAAAACATGAAATGTCTGTGATAGTTAGCTGAGATTCCATTGGATTTCCTGATGAGCTCCTAAGCTTCTTGACAGTTTCTTGATCTACCTTGATTAAACATCTAAGGTATGATCTACAATGAGATCTGGCTAGATTATCCTGACAGCCTCTTCAATCAAAATCTCCCTTATCTGAGAGCATCTCTAATGTTCTTAATATTCTATATTATAAAACTAACAAAGATTCAAAGAGAGACACATGGCTTGTTAGAAGAGTGATGACTCTCACTCTCAGAGTGAACTACTGGCCATTTAGCAAAGACCATGGTTTCTCCAGAGAGATCATGCTCTGTCAGCCCAGATGGCAAATGCCTGAAATCTTTGACTACAGGCAAATCAAGCAAATAAACAGCTCCTTCTGTTCTGTATCACTAAACTGACAGTCCCACCCTTTGTTTTAGAACAAGACTTCAACATACAAGCAATGTGTGTGTCATATGAATGTGAGTTACTTCTCATCTACACCCACTCATACTTCCTTCCTAATAGCAAGTTGTTCCAAAATATCTTGTCAGCAGCCCCTTTCCTGCTGCTTCAAGGAAAAAAAAATCAAATCTGTTGTCCATTGGTTCATTTTACCCAGGGAGCTAGACTTGTGTATTTTGCCCATACAAGGCTAGATCTTCTTCCTGTTTGTGAATGAAACACTCATCAGCACAATGTCATGTAATGTGACTTCATTCAGTTGCAGCAGCTGCAGAAGCAGTCAAGAATGGAATTTCGTACAATCAGAGGAGGACTGCATCAATATTTGGCTTTTGAGGTTCAAGAATGGGATTTTTTTTTTTTTTCTGGGCATGTTTTAATTTTGGTATGATTTCATTTAAGTTCATATTNTGTCCCCAAATTCTGTTTTTTCTGAGTTTCATTCTATGAATTAAAAAATTGCTTGTGCTTTAGTGCCATGCCAGTACTTCTGCAGACCACTGCATGATGCTATATATTATTACATAATGTGAACTTTGAAACAAAAAAAGTCACTCCTTTTTAAGTTTCATAATTATACTAGTCAAATAATGCACTGAAAAATAACTTCTAGCACTCACTCCAATANTAATGTGACTTCATTCAGTTGCAGCAGCTGCAGAAGCAGTCAAGAATGGAATTTCGTACAATCAGAGGAGGACTGCATCAATATTTGGCTTTTGAGGTTCAAGAATGGGATTTTTTTTTTTTTCTGGGCATGTTTTAATTTTGGTATGATTTCATTTAAGTTCATATTTCTACATCAGATTAAATAAAAAAATAGAAGAAAATATTTTGTCTAGGTTGAACAAAACACATCATTTGGCCAACAGGCTGCATCATCTATTTTTAAATTAAAAGTAACTTAAAATGCAATTTAGNTGCTTTAGTGCCATGCCAGTACTTCTGCAGACCACTGCATGATGCTATATATTATTACATAATGTGAACTTTGAAACAAAAAAAGTCACTCCTTTTTAAGTTTCATAATTATACTAGTCAAATAATGCACTGAAAAATAACTTCTAGCACTCACTCCAATATTTTTATCCCAAGGCTTCTTCACTTCAAACTCATCCTATAACTAACTTCCTGTTCTTCTCTGCTTGCATTGCCCTTCTAGTATTTTTATTCCAAGAATCTTTCTTTCTAATTTCTACTACAATTTCTAATTTAAATAACCTTACTATTCCTGTATCAACAAATTAAATCGCACATTCTGCCAAAATAACATTGTTTTTATGGGTTGTATCATGCCAGTATATCTGCCTTGTCTGCCCAGACTATATAGTCCCACTAATTAAGCCTAAATATGTGTTTAATCCTATGGTTAATCCTATTACTTCAGTGTGACTCAAATACCTACATTTGTCAGTTCTTATCTCAGGTTTTTGAATAAGGGCAGTCTGAACTTCTTGAGAAATTCATGCAGGAGAATTGCCTTCACTGGTCAAATTTAGAAAACATATACTGAAATCTCACATTGGAAAAAGTTCACTAATTTAGCTTTTCATATAATCAGTAACATTGCAATGTCATTCTTATTCAGATGACCTTGCCATCATATTGCTTAAGCCTGAATAAAACAGGCTTTATATTTTTCAAATAATGAAGTGAAACTAATATGCCAGGGGAAAAATAATTACCATATTTATACCTTTTTCACACTCTTACAGATTGTGCATACCAACACTTTTCTGTATTTTTGGCATCCCCCATTAAAGCTTTGAAATTTCTATATTTATGGGACAAAAAACAGCTCTATAAGTCACTGGAAAATAATCCATTTCTACGATTAAACTCTCATGTCATTGAGTTTTTGTATTCTGGATATTTATTCAGAATGTATTACAACCAACATGGTGAACAAGCATAGGTACAAAATTCAAGACCATTTTCTTCCAATTATATTTATAATAATGTAAAAAATGTCTATAAATCCACCTTGAATAAAAGACCACATCTTGGTCATATTCAGATATCCATGACTCTCTCATGACTAGTGCAATACAGCATCTGAGCATCTGAGACACAAGTTCTCATTTTTGCCTGCATTACAGTTTCTCTCCTGGTGAAACTGTGAGTTTTAGGAGACTGAGAAGTATCTACTCTGATTGACTTTTTCCTCAGATGTATTCATCACATAATTGTAATCAGGAGAAACCAATTTGTGTTGTTCCAACTCAAGTAGAGCATTTGCAGCATTGTAATTAAGAAGACTTCATTGCTAATACGCTGGGCATTTGTCTTTTCTGCAGATTTAATGGCATTTTGCAGTGTAATTGAGTTCAAGAAGATTGTGGAACACCTCTCCGAAAACTTTAATACTTGTCTTCTTTAATATAAGGTGTTTGACATGCATCTTCCTGTGGTAAAATTTCATGTCAGTTCTCTAATACAGCCCTTTACTTAAGCCCCACTGTTTCAATAGGTTTTTACAGTCACCCTGTCGAAAGCAAGATGCCCCTTTTTCCCATGTCACCTACTTTCAAAGCACAAACGTAGTGGCTTTCTCAGCTGACTGTAAAAGTCCCAGTTCTACAAATATCCTTGACATTTTGAAAACTCCTTGCATCATTATTAATTATATTAAAGAGTAGAAAACACTGGCAAGTATAGAATCAAGGGAAGGAGGAGAAAAGTGAATTGTGAACAATGAAGTCACTCTTATTTTGTATTTTTTGAACTTATTTTGTATATTGCCTTTCTATAATAACTTGTATTTCTAAGAAAGTTGCTCTAATTGCTTAGGAAGTAACATGTGCTTTAAAAAAAAGTCTCTGAATGTTTTTGTGACCTTTTTAATGGTTTTCCAATACCATTTTAAATAGGAAACATTGCTTGTCTGGAAACAGATTTATTTCAACAAGTTGTCAGTTTCCTTCCTCCCTAAAATGATTAATTAAACGATGTTGCAAATACCCTTAGTTGTGCAATGTCATTACATAAACAGGGAGAAGGTTTAGGTTTCCTTACATGGAAGGAGAGTCCAGAGGTAGCTGGGTTCTGGAGCTCTTGGTTGCATTAAGAAATTTTGCCAAGAGATTTAGCTTGCTGGCAGGATCATGTACCAAGAATGCAAAGGATGACAAAAATGTCAATCAGATAAGTCAGCTCCTGCTTAGAATTCTCAATTTCTTTACCCTCTGCAGGGACATGTATGAATACAGATGCCATAAAGCTTTTTGTGTACACTTTCCTTCAGCATAAGGGTGTCCCCAGAGAGGCAGACCCATCCAAGCCCAGGAAATTCAGGCATATTGACTGCTTGATAGTTGTCACTCCCACATAACTGCATCATTTCTTGGTGCTAAACTCATTTGTGAAGGTAGAGGTATGGTGGGAGATGACACCCACTAGTAGCAGCAAGTGGTAAAATTGAAAGGGCTTTAATTTACTCATTTTACAGTGTGATGTATTTAGGTTATGTTAAGTTATTGATTGTCTCTTCTATTTTTAGAGTTGTTGTGGTTTTTTTCTTCTACTTCTATGTAGCTCCTTAGCCCCCCCCAGATGATCTTTGTTCCTGTGACAAGCAAGTCATAGTGAAAAAAGGCAGCTGGCATGAGTGCTGATTTCCTCCCACCTCCCTCAGCCTGAAGTTAAGTTCACTATGGGTCACCAGGGAAGTTCCAAGGAAAGGTTTTTGAGGAAAAATCAACAGGCCTTGTGTGGCACTTGCTTATATTGTCACCTTTCCTTCCAGAGTTATAAGTGGTCTTCAGTTTAGAAAGAAAAACTGTGTGTCCCTCCTTGCAAAAATGAGACCCAGAATTTATTGCACCTGTTGTTTGGTTTCTGCTTTCAAAGCTATATCCAAAGCAAAGAAAGCCAGAGGAAAAATATGTAGGCAATCTGATATTTTTGTACTATAATTTTTTTTTTTTAATTATGTGGCTGTTATTTTACTCATTCATTCTTGTCCCGAGTATCATGAGTGCTTACTACTGATTGCTTGAGTTAAGCAGTAATTGCAGATAATTATTATACCTGCAATAAGCAGACTAGGGGCTGAAGAAATTAGGGATATGATGTACAAAGGGCTAGGTTTAGGAAGAAATTATTTTGAAGATTGATACACCCAGTAGCACAGAGGGAAGTAGTGAAGAAGAGTAGGCTGTGCTTTTGTACCAGCACTGGTTATGAATTCGCTACAGTTCCTAACTCTACAATCATCTGATGTGATATACCTCTGCATTGTGTTCCCAAAACTCCTTGTTATAGGACCTTCTGCAGCTCAAGGCTGTAACACCCAAAGACCATTTTCCTTATGATTCACTATAGCACGGGAACTTGTATGCTGGTTTTGCAGGCAAGGAATTCTGGTCAAAGGTTGGACTCAATGATCTTAAGGCCTTTTCCAACTTAAATGATTCTGTGGTTCTATGATTCCTGAAGCACTGAGTAACTAAAAGAAGCAAATACACAAAAGGCAGTAAAAATGATCCAATCATCGCATTCTTAACATCACATCCTAGATTCAAAAACCTCCCTCCCACTCATCTTCAGGCAAGTCACAGGGAATATAATCTTTTCTGCCAGTAAAATCTGGGCATAGTCACAACTGCCCAATTCATCATATTATTCAGCAACTGAAGATCCAACTCATGTCTCAACAAGAAATATGTTTGGATTTTTCTGGTTGTCTTTGATGGTCCTATCCAATATAACGTGGATAAACAATCTCATTTTCTCAGTATGTTTGTGGTAAGAACATTCACTTACATGAACTGGGGAGAAAAATAATAAAATTTTTTAAAAATAGTAGATTTGTTACTTTTCTGGACATGTTTGGTAAGCAAGGTCTGGGTCTATCATGTGTTTTGAGAAGAAGAATCATAACGAAAATTTTAATGAAAGACCACCACCTGCTTATATTCCATAAAGAACTAGTTCATCCTTCCAAAGTTTCTCTACTTGACATGCTCATTTTGGTAGAACTCGTTCCTAGGTACCCATCCCACAAAAAAGCACCTGATTCACTGTGGTAGTTTTCACCTTTCATTTTGATTAACTTCATTTTACTAGTTGTTTCTTGCCCAAGTTTATGGAAGGTGGCCGTTGCAGTGGCCCAGCCTGAGGCTGGAATGACCAGAGAGGCTGCTCCCCTCAAACCAGGAAGCCACTGCTGGGACAGTTCAGAAGTTTAAGACAACATCTCCCCAGGTTGTGGTGAGGAGAAGGCTTTCTCTATAAGGCAGTGCAGTTCTGTATTACATGTACCCCGTTCCAAAATGTTCCCTCTTCCCTCGTATCTCCTTTCAGCTACTCCTCCCTTGTATTCCCATTGGATTGTGTACCCCAACCCCACCTTTACTCCTCCCTTTTACCCCCTTCCCTTTGGTTTGCACCCCCACATAAAACCCCTGGACGCTGCATTGTTCTTCAGTTACTTTGTTTGGGCATCCCTTGTGGAATAAACCCTCAGATTCTCTGTACAAAGACCCCCTCCCGTCTCTTTGTCTCCGATTGATGCTGAGCTCCTGAGCTATCCTAGTGTGAGTGTGTTCGTGTGCTCTTACCTGCATGAGTGTGTCTGTGTGCCTGCCAGCCTGAGTAACTGCACTGGACCATCTGGTGGAGGATGCTCTCCGGGACAGATGTGGTGCACAGCTCGCTGACCACCATGCCATGACAGCTGGCTATGATGGAGGTGTGAGATGAACGCAGCTCTTCCAAGCACAGTCCACCTGGAGCAACATCACTGTTTCTTTCTGCCTTTGTTGGAGCTGTGATAACTCTGATTGTTCCAGAATAACCTTCATGATGACTTTGCCTTGGACTTTTCAGTGTAAAGAAATCTCTTTTAAAAAGGCACAGGCAGGGCTTTATGCATGGGCAGGAATTTTGAAATTTTACCTAGAAGTTGATGCAGGAAAATGTATTTGGACTGGGAAGGGACACTGCCACTAAAATTTCTTGGCACAATAGGAAAAAAAGTTAAGAAATAAATCCAGTGCAATGAAAAGCATTAAGATACAATAACTGGTAAGTCATTGGTTTTAATGATATCAGTGTTATTACTCTTCTGTTATTTCAGAAAAAATGTCAAATTTTAAAAGACGAGAAAAGATTTTCCTTCACAGTTGCTACTGTTTTGGACAAACACTGGATGATCACGTACATGTGTATTATAAAATATGGGGGTTAACGCAATAAAACAGTGACTACAACTTTGAGAGATTTAAAAAACAAAGGTAAAAATGGAAAAGCATGTTGCAGATTATTATTACCTGCATGTATGTGGATGTATCATGAAGTAGTTTTACAACAGCCAGACCCCCAAACACTTAGGGTCTTAACAAAAGGGCTGAGATTCATGTATTTACACAATTTTTATGTTTCTTGCACAAATATGGTATTTTCATTAGTTTAATAATATTCTGACTCCTTTAAAGGTTTCCAAGTTTTTTCATTGATTGCTCTCTACTTCCTCACATTCGAAAACTGGTGGAAAGCATGTAAAAAATTTGAGTCAACCCTTAAACAGAATAAAGAATTAGCCTTGGAGCACTTCCCTTAAATGCTAGAAATTCAGTTAAAGGCAGTGACACTGACATGTCACTCTCCATAATGACAAATGAAGGCTTTGAGAAAGAAAAGGAAAAGGCCATTTACCAAGCTTCTCTGTGTCTTTCTTTTTTTTCTCTCTATGTAAACAAGAGAGGTCATATCTTTCTAGCCTATATGGGCATTCATTCCATTTATGATCTTGGCTCTGAAAAGGTTCTGGGGAAATATTTATGGGCAAGAATGCTCACTCTGTTGCCAGGGGAATGAGAATAGTTGAGCTTATATTTGATCTTTTGGTGTCCGTCATACTTCATATTTTTCATTTGTCATGGCACATCACACCAATATGATAGAGTAAGCTTTCTGGGCACCTTAACCCTTCTATTGCAGGGCCTCTACTGTCCCCTCAACTGGTCACTTGCAAAGACTTTCTAGCGGTACCATGAGCAGGAATCTTTTCAGTCTATTGTTTGTGATGCTATTTATAGAGAAAATTGTTACAAAAATAGCCCTGGAGCTGGAACATATTTTCTTCTCTAGGGTAAGAGATGACCTATCCCTCCCTGCATTGCTCTCTATGATGATTCCCAAGCTATTTCCATATAGTGCAGTTTCTGGTTAATATTACATGCTATATTGTGACAAACATGTATATTTTACCCCTCAATTACCATCTCTGGGTCTTTTCTCACAATAGGTCTCTGCTCTTGATGGAGGTAGGACAGAAAGGTGAAAGAGGCAATAGGATGTTTGTGACGCTAGTCTGTGACTTTCCCTGTTTATTTCTGTAGCAAATTGAAAAACTTTCCAACTTCTTTCTACAGTCAAAGGCTGTTTATGGAATCCATTTCTGAATGGGTATGAAATAGTTATGAAAGAAAGAATTAGATGTGAAAAAAAGTTGCCTCAAGAAATAGATCCGAATAACTTTCCTGCTCAGGAAGGAAATGCTGGGAGAGAGCAACTCCTACATTATTTTTGCTGACTGGACTTGCATGACCCTTACTCAGTGACTATCTGAAGCAAAATATGGCATACTGTGCTCTATTCCATATTTGAAATCACATAGAAGGTAAGCAACTTCTTCTTCTCAATATTTTTGCAAGGTATCTGAAAACTAGTGAAACAATTGATGTTATAGTATTTTCAGTGGAAAGTGTGTTAAATCCAGAACTTCATTTCTTCTGATGAATAGAGATCACGAACTACACCTCCAGATCATGCTAGTTTGTTTACATCTTAACTAGCAATTATGAATAAATCCAAGGGACTCTTCAACGCTCTGAGATAGTAAATCAAATTATTTGATTTGATTGAGGTATGATATGATTAACTTTTTTTTTCTTCTTTCTTAGACAAAGAGAGTCATAGAAATATTAGTTTTATGGAGCTTCTCAAGGCCACCCGGCCTCCTATTTGAAAGGGGAATATTGGTAACAAGATCAAGTCAGCAATGAATTTGCCTAACTGAGTTTTGGAAACCTCCGAAAACAAGGAGTCCTCAGCCTCTCTGGGTCACAGCTAGCTTGCACTTATCTCCTGGTGAAGAAGTTTTCCTAATGTCCATTATGAAACTTCTGGCTCACAACCAGTGGCCATTGCCCTCCCTTGCACTGTCTAGAAGATTTTGGATATTCTGTTGTCATAACAGCTCTTCACATATTCACCAGCTCCTGTTATACTGTTCATTTACCTCCTCTTTCCCAGACCAGCCAAATTCAGACTCCCTAGTTTTTCCTCATGCATGATGGCTCTTTTGGAGTCCTCACACTGGAGCACTACAGCTTCTCCACTGTCTTCTTGAACTTGGGACACAAAACCAGACAGAGCTCTCTGCAATCAACCTGCTAGCCACACTTCTCTTAAGGTAACTCAGTATGAAATTACTATTGTTCATGATGAGGGCTGTCAGCTCACCTTTGCTTTGGCATCACTGCAATCCTCAAGTTCCCTTCAGCTTACATGAGGAAGCAGGATTTGTCACTTTGTAGGACATACAGAAAAAAACCCCCAAAATTGAATAATCCAATGATATCTTCCATAAGAGTTAACATTTATCTCACTCTCACTTTAGCTCACTGATTTTCTTTTTATTTGGTTTGTTTTTTTTCATCCAGTAGCAATAGGGCTGTTGATCTATTTTTCTGGAGTGTTCTGGGAGCAGGTAAGGCTGCCCTGATTCTAGCAAATGGAAGGATCATGCATAAGCTGGACTAGGGTAGAGAGCTATATTCATGTCTAGGAGAACTTGACCAATGCAAGTGAAATTACAGGAAGGATCAATTTGACATATGTGACTGCAAGATGCAAATTTCAGACACCAAGATAAATTAATGTTTTCTAAAACAGATTAAAGGCCGGACTGAGTCAGTTCTAAATAAATTCAGAGTTAGGTATACAGCAGAATTTCATGTTCTTTTCAAACCTCAAATAAATGCTACAAGCAGAATATAGTTGCTCTTGGAGTTTTTTCATTCCTCTATTTCTGTTCTGTTTCACAACAATAAACTTCAGTAAACATAGAAAATTCATTCATTATACTGTATAATATGTATAAATTATACTGTATATACTGGGGTTCATTATACTGTATAGTACCTTTCAAGAGTTCTAGCAGAAAGGCTTTCTATATTTATGGTTCTATCAAAAAATGTGGCTAAAAAAAAAAAACGGTTCTCTCTCATCAGGAAGTGAATCTGCCAAATGTTATTGTTATAGGAAATCTAAGTCACATTGGATTACACCCTGGTACCATCAAAGCTTAACTGCCATCACCTTTAAAAGGAAAATAAGAAAGATCAAATTATCATCAGTTAATGATATATATTTAGAATCAGGTTAATTCAATCCTCTCATGATATAGTGAAAAGAAAAAGTTTACTCTTCAGTAGAGTAATTTATTGCCACTCTAAAAAGTTAAATATTAAGAAAAACAGAAAATATTGAGATTTACAACTCAAACATCAATGAAGGAAAAAAACAATGGGATGAAAGGATGGAGTTAATATTTTTATTCAACTGATAAAGCAAAGTGTTAATGCAATTTTGGGGTATATATGAAGTCCAGTTTTTAAATTTACAGCTAATTGCACCATCAGATGAAGTTTTGCAAGAAGACTAGGCAATCTGGAAAACCTAAGATTTGCTAAATATGAAAGATCAACTCTGCATTTTTAAATTTCTGATGGTCATAAATAATTTGGTTGAATTTGAACTTTTTAACAAAAAATATGCTTAAATAATAGAGATATCCTTCTGGAAGATGTTCTTCCTAACCTGGGAAATCCTAATGCCAGAAATTGGAATGCAAATATTTGAAAACACTTCTCATATAAATTTATATATGTGTGTGTGTGTGTGTGTGTATGTGTGCCTACACATGAAATTTTGTTATAAAAATTAAACCTCTGTTTCTGAAAGAAATTCTTCTGAACCAATCATAAGTTTAAGTGTCCACCAAACCATGTACATGTGGTCTTCAATAAATTCATCCAAATTCACCAAGACGTCTCTATTTGGCTAGGGCTTAGGAGCAGTGTCTGCATTTTCTAAATGCTCAACATGCCTTTTGTTTATTTGGACCCTGTCTAGGCAGATGGAGAAACTGCCTCAACTATTTGAAGAATTTTAAGTCAGGGAAGCTGGCGTAGGTGTCTCCATGAGCTGTGGGAGGTAGTGCAGCTTGGAAATGTGGACAAAATAGCTTAAGGATTTGTAGATCTCACTGTCATACAGACTAGATCTACAACAAATTTATGGAATTCTGTCAGTTAGGAGCAAGCATGGGTGACCAGGCAGCATCCTGCCAGCTAACCATGGCTACCAATTTGAATTCTAGGATAGCATCACATAATGTCCAGCCTAGTATTCCATAGAACAGTACTATTAAATGTGAAATGTTCTAATCATGGATTTCTGTTGCCGTCTCAGTAACAGAAAAGTTTGAGAAGCCTTGGATCTCTGATGCAACACCAAGAGTTGATCCGTGAAGCATCAGGACAAGAGAAAACAAGATGGCAAAGCACATCTTGTGTTGGGACCAGGAATGTGTTCCAAATTAAAATTTCATTTGTGTAATTTTTACTCCTATACATGTTTCTAATCATTTGGCTTGTTGCATGGTGTATCCTGACTCAAAAAAAAAAAAAAAAAAAAAAAAAAAAAAAGATAAAAAAAAAAGTTAAAAAAAGAAAGGCTATATGTAAATTATTATTGCATTTGTGCTAGTTCCCTACAAATCAAGAGATATATTCTGTCGCTGGTGATGGTAAGGTTATTTTTTTTCCGCTAGCATCCTCCATCTTTCTCAGAAGAGTCCAACTGCAATTAAAAATACAATTGACTAATGTTAAGTAAGGTTAACAGTATTTCCCAACATTTTTCTTTCTTTATTTTCAGGCCATCAAGGGCAATATGATGGTTTTGACTTAGTTCGAAAAAGAATAAACAATAGTATTTAAGTACTACTATGTCACAGTGAAAAGTCAATTGTCCTATATTTTCAATAATGATCTTATTTGGTCAATAATGACAGCCTTGGTGTATATTAGTTTGGCTGCTGAAAAAAATCAGTGGAGATAAAGTTTTTACTGTAGGTGGGTTCTGTTGAGCTTAAGGGGAATGTGTGTCTCTATTTCTTTAACATTAACTTTAAGATTATATTAGGACCAGTGCTGTGTATAAGCCTGAATTGTTATACACTTGCAGCAATTTTATATCAGAAAATACAGACTCATACAAAAATAATGCATTTAACTGAGCCCATGCCTCATACAATGTTAAATTTCCCTGGTCTTTCTCCTACTGCTGATGGAGTTCTCCTGCTGTTAAAAGCAAATCCCCTACTCATGATGCTATGAACAAGAGAGAAGCTGTTTTGCTTTATGGTTGGGGATAACTGGTTGGGGTCCTGATGATGCCTTAAATGGCTACCTAGAAACCAAGACTAGACAGGAATAAAGGAAAAAAGGTGGTATTTATTTGAAAGGCCTTCAGATGTACACTCTGGGCTCCAGAGGGTCCTGCCTCAGTGGATCCCAAAATGGACAACAGGTCACGAGTTCTTCACACTTTGATATCAGCATAAATTCGCCAACCAGAACCCAGTCAATGATGTAATTTCCCCAAGCTTGCCCCCTCTCCCCAAGATGATGGTTTACAGTTCTTGTTCTGGGTGTCCTTGGAGAGCAAGTTACAGAGGTTTGTTATGTCTATCTTAGCACAGAGAACAGCACTTAACAAGCTACAGGAAACTTCAGAGTTACACTAGCAGTACAGGATTTGAGAAATATACAAGTTAAAATCTAAGGCATCACTGACAAGAGAATTAACACAGAGAAAGAGTGGGGAAGTTTTGACTGATATGCTCTGCAACAAGTGTCTGCCTTACACATTGGTGAAAAAGGAGTAGATGGATGCTATGCAGGTAATAATTTTATCCTTTTCAGATCAGTGCTTCCTTTCTCAGTGGAGTCTGTTAAAGTGGAGACAAGCGAAATACTGGCAGGGATGAAACTCCTTACTTTCAGCTACAGATCTTTTTTCCTTCAGGTGATTAGTCTGATGAAATCGGTGTGATTCATTTTCCACAAGTTTTTAAATAAGAATCCATAATACCCTTAAATTTCCCAAGGAGAAAACTCTTATCATCCAAGGAGTATTTGCCAGAGAACTCAAAACTCCTTCAGTTTTATTCATCCCAAAAGATGTCATGGTAGACCAGACTGAACCATGGTCACTAACCAATCAGCATTTTCTTTAAATTTCTAGTTATTCACTGCAGACAACTATTAACCGCACTTCCTTTGTAAATGAACATGTTCTGAAGTCAGTCCTGTGAGCTGAGGCTCTCAGGTCTTCTCTCTATTTCTGTTGTTGGTCTTGTGCTGCATGGACTTATGCAGAACATTTGAGCAAATTTTATAAGCTCTGATGCAATGTATTTGGGAGAAACTACAATCTCTGTTATGAGAATATATTTTGGAAATGGCAACCCCTACATTTCTTCTTTACTTTTTCCCTAAAAACTGTTTATTTAGGTACCTATATAATAGCATATTTAATATCTCATTTTCAGATTTTCCACACTGAAATATGTTACCTTGTAGCTGGAGATGTAGAAGTAGTTTTTCTATATCAGTAGTAGGCCCAGGAAAATATTACCAAATAGATATTTTTCAATTTACAGTATGAAACTAAGGTCTTCTTACCACATTGGGATGAAATAATATTATCATGGAAGCTGTCCTTCCTGCTTATGTGTTCAAATTTTTATCTGGTCAGATTGGACAGGAATTTCAACCTTATCGTTGATATATCTCTGTGGAAAATCCTACTAAACATTATAACACTAAGGAGTAGGATTGGTGAGTTATTTTTCAAGCACAAAGCCAGAGGGAAGACCATTTTTCAAGGTAATTCTAGCTTTGTGGTATGAGTTAAACATCAACATAACTTTACATGAGTCAAAGTATGTCTGGAACAAGTAAAAGGTGGCATTTTTGACTCCTGCCTGCACCCTCTTCTTTAGTTCTTTCTCTTAGGAGAAGAGCATTTTCCAGGCAATGCCATGCAGTTTTGTTTTCCACTTTTGCTTAGTTTTTATTACCTGGGGAGGAGAGGATGAAGCCTGCACCCTGCCAAACAGCTAGAACAAGCCTGTGAGTTAATATACATACCCCTACAAAGCTACTGACAATGTAATTTTTAAATTACATCATTTGAGCCCTGTTTATATGCTTATGCTTTACCAAATGATCTTCTGCGAATCAGAGTTGGCCTCTCTTTCACTGCATACCCCTCTTGAATGGTGTTTACCAATTTTAGCAATATATTTTTTATTTTGTTTTTAGCATCAGACTGAATATGATCAAATACCCTCCAGCTCACAAGTGCTCCTCTAGCTGCTTTCTGTGTTTTCCTGCTGGAGCCACAGCCTGATGCACATTCTCAGACTTGCTGATGAGTCACCCAACAAAAGAGGACTCTGGGATGGAGCCCAAGCCTGCCCACTGGCCTGTGCAGCTGAAAACCAATACTGGTTGCTATTTAGATCAACAGCATAAATGCCAGTGTATTTGCAACATTTTAAAGGATGGTTCAGAAAGAGAGAAGTTAAAAAAAATAGTCCCTTTCCCCAGTCTTAATGCTAGATTCACAGTGTTTACAAACAGCTGTTGCAACAGCCCGAAGCTCCAAAGAAATATGTGATACATCTGAGAATCTGACAGTCAAACCCAACATTTGTTTGAGTGCATCCCTTGTATGGCTTGGTGTAACAGGAGATGACGTCTTCTTGGTATTTGTCGCTGTAGCAGCTGTGTGCATGGCAGTGGCAGCAGCTATGCAGTTATTTGCTCCTTTATTTACTGCAACAAGTAGAAAGTTGTCCTGCAGACAGGGGAATTCAGACAGCAGAGAGAAGGGAGCAAAGCCCGCTGCAAAAAACTAATAATATAAATAACTTATAAATAAATGGGTCCAGCAGAGGTTCGTGGAACAACTTGGGTGTTAAAGGTAACAACACAAAGCATGAAAACAAGTGTTGCACACTCCCATTTCTCACTTCAGGGAGGTTTTAGGAAAACAGCAGTCCCACATGACTCCTACACTTCATTCCTGCCTCACCATGGCTGTTCCTACACCCACTTTCCATCTCACTCTGACATCCTGCAGGGAGATCTAGCTTTTGCAATTCCTTCTGGGGCTGAAGGCAAAGCAAAGACTTCAGATCTCTTCCCTAGAGAACTGTTACAGTGTTAGGAGCAGAAGAAGTCGTAGAAGAAACATACTACACAAATGATGCAGGGTGAACACAGAACTACATGCAATTTTTTCATTACGAAAACACTTCAAGCCAACTGAACTGTGTTCAGGAGAGGGACGATTTTCAGTGCACAGAATATTAGGAAAGGAAGTGGCTATACACAAAAAAATACGAAGCCTTACCTGTTCCCAGCAGCAACTACTGGATCAGACCCTGAGATCTTTGCATTACAAATTGTTGTTCCTAAAGCACATGTATCAATGGCGATGCTCTTGTGCAGATAGTTCTAATTTCTATTGAATTTTATATTTTGTGCAGGGCTCTAAAGATACTATCTTATCTATATAAAGATTACATTCTTTATATAACATAAATGGCTTATGTTTGCCCTACTAACAAAACCCTGAAGCTTTTAAAATGCTTGGAAAAAGAAATGCCTGGCATTTTTTACATAAGTAAGGTTTAGAGAAAATAGATGTCAGGACCCAGGGATATTTTCACTTTTATCCCGTTAAACTTTACAAGTTTTAACTGTGCTTCTGAATTCTTCAGAGAAGCTTTGAAATTCACAAGTTCATACAATTCACAGAGCATCTGTTGTGAAAAATAAAGAGATTGTGACTTCCAATTTAAATAACTAAGAACTCCACTATTAAAAATAAACACCTTCTTATTTAAAATAAAGCCCAGAATAGTCATCATGGCAGCAGCACACAAAAAATCTGACTTAGAAATTTCAGAATAAGATGGGGATTGGTATGAATTGGACGACTCTTTGTAGTCCATTAGAATTACCTCTATGTACCTCTGCAATGTAAAATTAAAAATTAGGAGGCTAGCTGCTGTTAAAGCCATTTCGAAATCATGCACCAAGACCTGGATCCCTTAAGTACCAAAACACATTTTGGAGTACCCTTTAAATTTGCTTAATTTGGATAAAAGTGAAACAACTTAAGCCTTTTCAAGAGTTATGCCTCAGCAGCCTTTTGCGATTATGAAAATCTTCTGATTGTAAAGCCTTTAACTGGGTAGCAGAAAAAACGCTTTAATAGAGAGCACAAGGGGAAAAGACAATCAAAAAGGGACTTTGTGGGGGAGGACAGAGGATCTGCTCTTGGCAGAGGAAACTTCTGAAGAGGATGCTAAGAAGACTGAGGACGTGGGTGACAGTAGGTGACATGAGGATGTTTCGATTGCATTGGAAGGTTGTTAAGCCCTTTGTGCACTGAAAATGAAGAATAAATTTACATGTATCAAATTCAGTGTGAATTTTGCACAGTCCTAGTTCAATAGTCTAAATTTCTAAGGCTTGCTTTTGTTAACAGCCTCTCGTTGTTCTCCAAGCTTTATGAACAAAGCTCTGTGAGGCCAGGTTCCCTTGACAGATTTCAAATGGGGACATAAAGTTATATATTTTTGACCTTGACTTCCCCAAGGTCTTCCAGAGAGCAATGGCACAGTTGGAACACTATCATTCCAGTGCCTCAGAGTTGCAAAATGCCACACCAATATGGGCCTCAAAAACGAATATCAAGAGTAGTGTGTTCGCATTTACATATGCAAAAACAAGCCCAAAATAAGATAATGGTCTTATTAGAGGCAACACATCCTGAGGTGAATCAGTAAGCAGCAAGTCCCTGTTATTGCATTATTTGTCAGAGAGATTATTTTGCCAAATTTCTTAGAGGTGTGGAGAATTAGGCTTTTATAATAGCCTTATCCTTAGCATTTTCATTCTTTTTTACGTACTTCGGTATCACTAGCTGCTTTAGTTATGCTCACAGAACATCAGTTCAAAGTGAGGTGATGATATGCTCAAGAGAGTCACCTAAGCAAGGGAGGGACTAGTTTAATACCATGAAGGAAGTTTTTAGGAAGGTGTTTTAAAAGTATAATTGTACTGAGGAAAACACCACTCTAAAAGGATGGGGGAGAACAAGCTTGTGGTTAGCTTAAATGTGGCTCTTACTGCAGCCCACCTTTTTTTAACACTTGGAATCATGTGGGGGGGGAAAAAAACAACCTGAAAGTTTCTTATTATTTGAAGAAACAATTTGTAAATAAACGTGCCAGGCTTTACTCCATTTTGCACTTCAGCATTGTGTATAAAATATTTCCCTTAGCTACTATGTGAACAGCAAATTAGGTGAAGAATTTTGCTCAAGGTTTCAGGGAAATCTTTGTATCTCTTCCCTATCTCTATCAAAGCTTCCCATAGTCAATCTACAGTACTCTTTGCTACTGCAAAACTTTGCTGTAAACACAGGCCTCTATATAAGTGTCTCATGGCCAAGTGCAGAAGAGTACTGCCCACTTCAGTTTATGTATTTTTTTTTCATGTTTGAAAGATAAACCTTAGGTTTCCAGGGCTTGGACTTTTTTTCTTCATTATTGCTCTCTACGTTGTCACGGTTATCATCTGACATACTCTCTAAATTCTTTCCCTATTTAACAACTGTTGTACTCTGTTTTTTCTACCTGAATATACAGGCTGCTTGAAACTGGAGTGGGCGAAGGGGGAAGTGAACATTTATGTGCAGAGAATAACGTTAACAAGGGGCTGAAAAACATTTTTGACCCACAAAAAACCCTCCACAGACAAATAGACTGTGTGCTGTGACCAAAATGTCACTATTTTTAAGATGTCTGGCTTCTACCTGCCTCACGTAATGGTCACTCAGGAAAGGATTTTGGCAGTTGGTTGACCACTAAATATGAACTCGATTTTTTGTGTTATTCTTATTTGTTTTACATTGTGATTAGGCTTTCAAACTTTTACTGAGAAGTTGGAAAAAAAAAAAAAGACAGAGAAAGGGAGGGAAAAAGAAATAACCCAAAGAGACATGGAGAGATAGAAAGAAATTTATACACACAGACAACCCGCACAGGCACACCAAAGATTTCAAAAATAGGATAGCATAGAGGATTCATAAGGTCCCTGAAAACATATGCTCCCTTTTCCTTAGGAAAACACACCATCCCTTTGAGCAGCATCCCAAGACAGAGTGGTGCAGATCTGTCATTATAAGGTGTGCTGGTGTAATGGCTGTCTTCAAACTTGGCTCTGGCCCTGCTCAGCCCAGCTCCTCTCCCTGTTAGCTCAGCAGTTTCCCAAGGGTCAGCCTGTCTTGCCATAATCACATACTGGTGTCACAGGAATGTTTCTTAACTGTACACTGTACCTTGTAATGAATGCAGGCTAAAATACTCTAAACCACTTCAGTTTGGGAGCAGCTGTGACCTCAGGCTTAACAGCTCAACACCATATTTGTTTGTATGGAGTACCTGACAAAAAGGATACCAGCTGCAATGAATACAGCATTTTCTCATTATCTCTCACTGTTAATTTTATGATGCTTAGAATATGAATTATTATACCCTTTCAATGGGTTTAAGCTGAAACCTTCTCTGGCTTACCAATAACTCTGAGAAGATCTATTTGAACTGCAGCTGGCCAGAAGAGATAAAGTACAGAGAGGACACACATTTGGGAAAGCACTTCACTCAGATGTTGAGGAGAAAAGTCAATATTTCTTCTAGAGTTACAGACTTGTCCTACCAGCACTTGTCTTATACCTCCAATTAGGAATGAGTTTTGTTAAATTTAACATAAAGGCCTGATCTCTGTCAGACTTTGCTGTAACTCAGAAATAAAGCTTTAGAGCATCCCAAAATGTTAATTAAAGATAATTTTCAATTTCCTAAGTTTTAAGATCCAGTTATTAAAATTATTAGAGAGATGCTGCTGTTCAAATTAAGGTGAAAAAAAGACCATACGCCAAATTCAAAAGTATGGATTTTATGCAACACCAAAATCAAATTTCACAAGTCTCCTTCAAACTCAGCAGGACTCTCTCTTCCCATTGCTTTCATGCCATCAGGTGCAAGAAATCACAACTTCAGGGCCTCCATGATATTCAATGACTTAATCCCACCACCCTTCCCCTAAACAAAGCATACCAAATCCAAGCAATGATGTGCAGGAAGACTGGGATTTAATTCTGTTGTGTCATGTTTTGCATGCAGCTTACATGAGGTAACTTGGAATCTGACTTTCAAAGTATGTATATTTTTTTCGTTTTTTCTCCTCTCTCATCCATAGCAAAAGAGACATAATTCACAAGAGAAGGTTCCTAAAAGCATCTTACATTTTGGTTATATTAGCTAAAACCTCTACAGTGGAAGTTAGTAATTTGTCATTATTAAAGAAAAGGATTAAAGTCTTTATAAACTGATGTTTGTGGTATATTTTACATGATAATTTTATCTAGCTTGGATGGAATATTCAAAATATGTTAAGCTATTTGGTTTGTCTTCACTTTGGAAAACAAAGATATTTGCCAAGCTATTTCAGAGGTCTCAAAAGGGACATGCATGTAGGGATAGCATGTAGCACATCTTTTCAGAGTTTCCCATTTATACGGGTCCACATTTTCTTGCCTCACATTGGTAGATCATTTTGCTCTCAGTAAGAAATTCTTACCAAACTTTCTCCATTACAAATTACACAGCTAATTTTTCTGCCACTTTTCCTTTATGAGACATATGGGTTTGCTGCCAGTCTTTTTCATTATAGATACATCAGAGGCAGCACTCTCCTCATACAAAACTCATGTAAGATATCTGGACTATGTTAAGCTGAGTAGGCAAGTGGGACCTAACTCTTATAACTTTACAAGAAAGGTTCATATCAGTGGAATTCTGCTTGATTTACATTTGAATAAGGGAGGGAGAATATACCTTTGGGGACCTTGGTGTGCCTTGGTGTGACTCCAAAGCATGAAGGTGAGATGCCTTCTAATGGGGTGGCATTGCCTTGGGTCTGACTGCAGTTCGTCAGAGTTGCTAGATTTTCTGTTGGGGCTTTTGGGTGTTTGACCACGGGAAACAGCTGAAGCTGGTCCATCTCTTGCCTGGAAGCAGTCTGGTAGAGCTGGAGGTGATATGCACTTTTTTCTTTCCTCCAGTGAAGAGTTACAGCAAGTCTTTTGAGATGACTTTAGAGCTCCTTTGTTTGTGGAGGCAGGTGGTGGTAAAGAGCCATTCTGTCTGCCTTTGTGCATTCATTCAGCATGCCTAGGTAAGTAGAAAGCCTGTTTTGGCAAGCATAATTTAGGGCAGCCTCACCTTCTAGGCAATAGCCTTAACATTGACCTTCCCTGCCTGACTCCTTTTGAAAGGGAGTTCATCTGTGTCTCATAAACAATTGGAACTTTTTATTTTCTTATTTAGATACTGAATTTAGGCAGCATGGCAGAGTGAATGACATTTATGCAAAGTGATATTATTTCTCATATTTTTCCCTAAGCTTGAAAATTCTGGCATTGATTTCTTGCTCACTTCCCACTGCAGTAAACTGGTACTTCTCAGATACTGACAGCCATGCACATTAGGTGAATGAAGATTGAGGCAATTGTCAATCTATCTGGTAAAAGTGATGGTGCTTCAAAAGTTTTTTGTGCAGATTCTATTCTGAAGCTGGTAAGCATTGCTGTTACACTCAATTAAATATTTTCCTGACTGGCTGCTTTCACTTTGATTGCTTTTTTTTTTTTTTTTTTGGGGGGGGAAGTAAAAATAATTATAAAGTATATTTTAAAATGAACACAAGCAGCTCTATTTGCATGTGAAAATTTATATACTTAGGGGAGGAATAGGCTGAGGTTTGCATTGACACAGATCTCGAAAAATCACATGGAAGAAGTTTGTATATGTAAAAGAAAATTTTATAGAGACACTAAACTCAAGAAATTGAGTTAACTAGTCACAGGAGAGATGCAGAAAAAGCTCAGTGAAAACACAAGCTAACTAGAGCCTTTGCAGGACACTGCAACTTCCAGAACTGGAGGAACAGGAGTGGCACAAGGACACATCAAGATCAGCAACACCAGACTTTTGAAATCCTGACTTTGGTCAACATTTCTAAAGTGGTGGGATCTTGTTCAGCAATCTGGAATGGCTACAGCACCTCTTAAGAGCCTGCAACATGCTATGCAGATGGATCTGCATGAAGTTAATGCTGAATTGAATTAATTTGCATAGCATTAGTTCTCACAGACTAGTAAGTGTTTTTCCATTCCTTTGTACATTGTACTTCCAGCCAGACACTTTTTTCTTTTTTTTCTTTTTTCTTTTCTTCTTTTTAACTGCAACTTCTCTTCAACACAGCCATGGCTCAATGTCTGACCATTGCTCTCTAATGAACATCAGTATTCACAGCATCTGTTGAGTCAGAACACAGAATCAGAATCTGGACTTTTCTATTATTTCTACTACTTTTACCATGTACGTCACACTGTGATTGCATTACCCTCAATAAATATCCCCTTCAACTTCAGGCTGATGTCCTTTGAATAAGACTCAGCTAGGGAGCTGTGTGAATTTATTCCAGGGTAGACAGAAGAGAAGGGGAAGAAGTGAGAAAAGACCAAGAGAAACTTTCTGTACAGCCCAGTAGTGAGTTACTTCCCCTCCTACAAAACACTGGAGAAGATCCATAGCTGGCTATGCTACACCACGAAAAATTAAAGGAGAATAGATTAAAGAGAGACGCAAGCCTCTCAACAGAACTGTCAGGGTGCTCATCATGTAAAAGATGGGCACGGGATGGATAGTTAGAGAAAAGAGACCCCTGAAATGGAAGCAAACAGTGAGCGCCAAATGGAGACATCAGGCTGCCAGGACTTAAGGTCAGAAATGCAGAGATACATTGAGGAGGTGAGGATGTCACCCAAGTGTCAGAGAGAAAGCCATCTCCTCAACAGCCGAGGAAAAGTGAGAAAGCTGCTCTAAAGTCCTGGAGATAATAGGAATATATTTTTTTAAAAATTTCAAATGAATAGATGTTATTTTTCAAGGGAAATAGCTTTAGTATCTTCAACAATCACTCTGAAATGCTATAGTTTTCCTGATATATGAGAAATAGTTATTTTTCCCGTGTGCAGCCATTGTGTTTGTTAGTAGGAGGAAGAGGTATTGAATAAATACCCTGAGGTATATGCTGCAGGCTGTGAAATAGAGATAGCCTGAGAAGTTGGATGCTTCTTACAAAGCTTGACCAACATATACAGGATAACCTGGGTGTGTGAGGATCAGCATCTGGGGACAGATCAACAGACCTACATCCTCTTGGTGCATCCTGAGGAGACGCTGCAGTCAAGGCTCTACAGTTGCCCATAAAGATGCAAGACAGGTCAGTGAGAAAGCCTAGCTAGTAAGGTCTGTTACCAGAGCTGCAGAGAGTGTCAGATGTGATAATGCAGGAAATGATAGCTCTTCTCTTCAAGAAAGGCAGGCATTTGAACACCACCACCCCACCACCCCTAACCACCTCCAGGAAAAAACTGAATTAGATGTGGGAAGTCAGGGAGAGAAACAGAAGGTTATACCAAGTGCCAAAGGGAAGAAAAGACTAAGCCTTAAGCTAAGGGGAGAAAGGCCAGGTCTGCATTCACAAGTAAGAGAAAGAAAAAGGTTTGAGCACAAAATCAAAGGAAGGAAAAAGACAAGCTGAAAGCCAGAGGGCAAGAGAGGGCAAAAATAAAGTCAGAGAGAAGAAAGGAGTACAGTGTGTTAACAGAGAGCCTGCTGAATAGGAAGCAGGATAATTCTCTCAAAAGTTAAAAATTTCATCTCCTTGTGTTTTCAACATGTCCAAGTACTTCTCTAGTTAAAAATGGGAACTGGGTTAGAATGCACAGAACATGGCTATAATCTGCTTATCTTAGTATTGAAAGCAAAGTGGTCATTTACGTCACTTACATTACATTATTGATACCACAGGGCTTGTATCCAGAAGCAAATCTTAACATGTCTTGGCTCTCACAACATGGACACAAAGAGGAAGAAACCTACTTGGACCACAGACACCCAAAATAGTGAGGAGATATGTTCAAAGAAAAGTGAGTGTTGTTGGATTAGTAGCAAGGTGCTCAAAGTAAAACAACAATTTGTTATAGTGAGTAAAATAAAATATACAAGACAGTGACAACTTAAATATTTACAGGTGAAACAAGTAATAAAGACAAAGACATTGTCAAATCCAAAGATAAAGAGCGAACTGACAATTTTAAGTGACTATCATAAAATTACAGGATTAAATGTTCTACCTAGGAAGTCTAAAGTCTAAATTAATCCACTGCAGAGCCAGGAACATGCAAGTGTGTGAGGAGACTATTTATGCCTAAGAGGAGAATACAATAGTATTCCTAGATACATGCTTGATAGTGGTAGAAAATAGGAGGACACATAGCTCCCCTGGATATTTCCTTAGAATATGTCTTTTGAAATGGTTTGATGAAGTTTCATTTGCTCTCTGCTGTTGAACACAGTGGACAAAATGCAGCATTAGAGAGCAACATCCAGCAGCTTCACAAGAAATGTGCCTTTATCTTCAAAGTAGCAGATTTATTGACTTCAATAAACAGAAAATATCTACACGGACATTAGACACACACAGACTCAACACAGACTGAGAAAAAGCTGATAATTGTATTAAACTGACTGCATTTTTGTTACATGTGTTTGGGAAATTTCCAACAACAGAGTGCCAAAAGGCCTGGTTGTGAGTCTGACAAAAATCCCACAGAACTGAAAAAGATAAATATGATATGGGTTTTTTCAGGCACAAATTGTACTGCTTTGTGTAATAATAAGGGTATGTTTCCTTGGGCAGTGCAAGGTTTACCTGTATGGACTGTTCTGTTATTACCCAGACTGATGTCAATAGAACTGGCACTCTACCTGAACACTTGAGAACGTACCCCATCTACAGAGTTGGGGAAAATGCTTTAAGGTTGTCCTATAGGAGCAATGGCCATGGACACAAGGAGTTGTTTCCTTCAGGGTTCTAGCTCTGTGCTTAAAAGCAGACTTGGTAGGATTAGCATGTTATAAAGATCTGTAAGGATAGATAATGAGGATTTCTGCTCACATTTCCAGTAAGTTTAATAAGAGTATAACAAGGTTTGTGGAGTGGAATTTTAGAAGCTTTTGCTTTAGTGCATGACCAGATGGTGGTGAGAAGAAGAGTGGTCGGGCTTCCGCGGTGGAAATTGTGACTGACTGGGTGATGAAATAAAAGCATTTGGGAAAGGAGAGTGGGAAGGCACTGGACTGCGATAGCACAGAGATGGAGGAGTTAGTCTGGGATAGAGTCTGCACCATTACAGCAAATTTCAGGAAACTGCTACGTGTAGGAGCTCTGTTTCACTCGTGGTACAGCTAGAAAGTATGCACTGCAGAAGGCACAATTCCGAATTGTGGGAAGTGAGGGAGGCATAAGGACACATGCAGATTAAGGGAAAAACAAAACATCAAGAGGCTCGTCATTAAATAACCATCCTTCCTCCAATTTAGTAATTGAGGTAGAAGTCACGTGAAGAAAAGAAAAGTGGTCATGACATTAAATCAGTTCCATATATATCTGCAAGGGGATTGAATTCAATGTTCATAAGGTGCCTAAATTGTATCAGTACCATGTTGATGATCATTCAATATATTAAATATTGTGCTTTTTATGACACTTGAGTGGATGCATGTGCATGCATGAGCAACTAACTGTAAAGTAAGATCTTCCAGAGATTCAGAGAGGTTTCTGAGGACTGATCCCAAAGCTCAATAGATCTGTCAGCTCAGGGCTGATACTGTTCCTGCAGAAATAAAAAGAAGTGCACACACATACTGATATAGATGCACGCACTTACTCGTATACCTTTACATGACATGGTACTGTGGTGTCTCAGTCACCAAAGACCCTCTGCTTTTGGGGCAAATCCTGGTATATTTGTCCCAAGATGTTTCAGAGACATGAAGGTATGGTAGAAACAGAAGGTAGAAACTTTCAGACTCTGAAAGTGGAGGGTGTCTCTAATCTTAACTCCTAGCTTTGATAGACGGGGGAGGCCAGATGATTATTTAAGGGCAGTTAGTGTCACGGTCATCTGTAATTACCATAATTTTACATTTGTTGAGCTATTTTAGTTTTTGTTATAATGTTAATGTTACTTAAAGTACATTATTCTGGTTTTTGTTTGTTTTAGAAAAGAGACAAAATTACAAATTTAAGAAATATATCTAAATTCTGGCAGCATTCAGGGGACACAGGATCTGCAGCTCTGAGTCAGCCTCTGAGGAGGTAGGGCCAGCAAGGAAGGCAGACTTTGAACCAAGGCCTTGCTTTGACTTTATACCTCCTCTTTTCTTGTTTCTCTCACATAAGCCTGAGTAGTGGATAGGATTTTTTCTCTTTTTTTATTTTTTGAATCAGCTGAGTGGAAAAACACAAACACTTAAATGCCAGATGGTTGTTTTCCAGGGCTTGCTCTTTCTCTGTTTTGTACTTTAATGCATGCTAAAATGTTCAACAATTACTGCAAACCTTGACATGTGCACATACACCTAAAATTTGAGTATGTCACATTGCTTGTTATGGAAAGTAGGTTTTCAAGCTCTTGTTTTTTAGGCATTGCTAGCTTTTTCCTTCATGATGCTGAGAACTCTGAGCAATGCTTATCATCCTTTATGTGTGTGATCATGGCTGATGCAGTGGTCCCATCTTTCGCAGGTGTTGGAGAGTGCGACAAAATGCTGCAGACTGCAATCCACTGGTCTTACTCAGGCCAGGAAACAGGTCTGTGGATGGAAAGTGGAAACGGTGCTCTTAGCAGTATAAAGGAAGTCTCACCAGAAGACACTAACCGAAAGGATGTGCACATGGAAATATGCCATCCCCCACACCCAACTTCAGCAAAACCTCATGCAGCTGAAGGGGTTTTATGGGATCTCTGAAGCATAGCCACCCACAACTGTCATTAGACCAGTCTGGGGCGGGGGTAATCTAATAGTGCTTTGGGGTTTTTTTCCCTCCTTTTTTACTTTTTTGACTTGTAGTCATAAGCTCTAACCTTCACGTTTGTGTGTATATAAATGCATGAAGAGAGAGGGAAAACATGTACTTTTGTCCTTTATCCAGTCCATGTTCTAAAATAAGATGTACCACAAAACAATTTCATCCATATAAAAACTGAATGAAAAGTGCTGAAAGATATCCCACAAGTGGGACTCCTCTTAGGGTCAAAAAACTATGAGATGAGTCACAGTCATGGTTTGGTTAATACAGAAATCATGATCTTGGTCCCTTGAAACTGGTCACCTAGCCACAACTGGCATCAGCAGAAATACAACCAAGATCAAGTGAGATTTCACTTTTACAGTCTGGAGCCAAATCCTCATTTGTTCTTGCATTTTTTTGTAGTTTTTATTTAAAAACTTATCCTTGTATGTCTGGATATGGGACTCAGAGGCTAACAGCTCTAGCTGTATATTATATTTTGAGCTAAGTATATAGCTAGCCTGCTTTAAGTTTAATTTGAAGAACATTGCTCAGATGCTATTTTCAGATAACTATAATCCCACCTTTGAATAATTTCAATGCAGTAAGCCAAAAGCATGAGTTGTTGACATTTCTTTGAAAAAAATCCATTTAACTCAATGTGTTTTGCCCCTCTCCTGTATGATTTTTTCAGCATATTTGCATGCAATGCAGCTTTATTTTAATAAAGTCCAGCTAAAAATGGATTTTTAAGTAATTTGCTAAGAAACTGTTCCTGTTCAGTTTGAATGAGCAAGTGAATGAATGAAGTTCTTAATTCCAACAAGTTGTTACATTTAGTGGCTTGTTAAAAGAACCAGGGGCTCAAAAGCTCAGTTGCAAAGAGGACACATAGCATGTTTCCATCCATCCAGAGACCAGGAAAGCTGCCATCCGACAGCAATGCCTAACATATGACAGCAACAGCTAACACTAACACAACACTAACACTAACACTAACACACATCCTCTACTCCCTATCCCTTCCAAGTCCCTTTGTCTGCCACTGCACATGCCTAGACATAACCCAGCTCCTCAGTGCTGGGTCTGCTGATTCCAAAATCTTGCTCTGCTCAATATGTTATAATGTGCTACGTGGTTTAGGCAATGAATGAAGGCCAATTCAGTCATCTACTAAGAAATAGAAATGCATAATGCGGGACAGATGGCAATAGTTACCAAGATTTTGCCTTAAGAGATGAATGCAGAAATGTACAGTCACCTCAGATGTCACAAATTGTATCTGAAGTCCTTATGACAGGATGCAGTCCAATTCATTCCTTGGACCGCAAAGTGCAAAAGATACCACCGAAGAAGGTCCCTCTCAATTTATTTAAAGTCATGTCAGTAAAAGACCAAAACCATCCAAACCTCCCAACATGTCATGTCACTGAAGTTACCTCAAGACAGAACACAAGCAAAGCAAGGGAATGCAGCATTCATGCTGATTCCCCATTCTCCAACACAGCAGTCACCTTGCACTATAGAATAAAGCTCTGTTCACAGGAATGTGTGTGAGCCTGGCCCTCTCCTTTGCTGCTCACTTGCTTCCCCTCCCACAACCCACGTGCATCAGTCCCAGGCACAACACTTACAATGGATCTGATGATGCAAATGGGCAGGTTGATAGTTTGCAGCTGGGAGGGATGGGGAAAAAAATAAGAGGAGAGAGAAAGGTCTTCCAATTGCTTATGATTTTCAGTTTGGCAAGAGGTAAACAAAACCCCCAGAGGCACCATATCCTTCAAAATTGCCATTTTTATCTGTGCTGCTCCACCAAGAAACTTGTAGTGGTACCCACAGTACCCTGACACAAAACCACAGGAGGGTGAGGTTCCTATTTCTTCTGGGAGCAGAACAGGGAAGGTATTTATTTTGGGTGCATCTCTGTGCAGTGAGTCATGTTTCAACTGGAAAATTGGCCACAGCTTTCTTGCAGATCTTTGTTGCCAGCAAAGCTGGCATCCTACCCAAATCCTCCCAGCTCTCTTTCCAGACCCCCCACCCCCTTCCTCAGCTTGGGCCGCCTTTTAATAATAGTCATTGTGACATGTTAACCTTGAGAGTCAGGGAAAAAGGACAGTGAAGGGCATAGCTCTGTGCTATAATGAGCATTTGGTGCTATAGCAGGTGGGAAAGGCTTTGGGGATCTGGGCAGATTAGAAAGAGAGGGGGCTCTAGCAGATGTTGAAGCAGGATGATGTATTGCTGTTCACTCTGGGATTCAGACAATACCAGCACAAAAGTAGAACAGGGAAATGGGGAAAGAAATTGATCCCTTCTGTTGCAAACTGGGCTGGAAAACAGACATGCTTGAAAGTGAGCATTTAAAAAAGACAAATATATTTCCAGGCCCAGCACCTTCTCCTCTCTGTTATTGACAGATTTCTCTTTTAAAAAAAACATTTCATGTTTGATTTGTTTTACATTAACTTAAGGCTTGAAGCTTTATATACAACTTCTCCTTCCTTTCCCCTCCTCTCAGGCAGTAACTGAAAGTAAATGCATCTGAACTTTGTCCTCTCCAACACACCTCACAGGCAGCCCAGGCAGGACAGCAGCTGTAAATAAGGTCTCACATACCAAAACTCAGCAACACTTAGAAATTCAGACTGCTTTTTTTTCCGCTTTTATTGCAATGCTTCCAAAATATTTTAATGGTGTGATCCCTAGTCTTGTTATCCCATATAGCATAAGTCAACTTCAAAAGTAGATGACATATAGTTGCCTATTAGCTAGGTGTGCATAAATGTATACATATATATGTGTGTATATGTGTGTGTAAATATATAAAATTTTGTAAAGAGGACTAAAAAGCAGATTTAAATGATGAAACTTTGTCCTACAGACAAACTTTGTCCTACCCAGAGAGGCAATGGGGCATCTGTTGTAGTAAATAGCCTGAAAAAGATGAAAGAAAGTCAGGTTTGGTTTTGACCTTGATTTTCTGGAATGCAAATCAAAGTGAGGTACTGGGTGCACAGCAAATTGAAAAAGCAAAATTTTTTAAAACAGATACCTACATATGAATATAGGACCCTACTTTTGGAGTCCCATTAGAGTTGAAAATCTAGGCCTAATTTCTGTTTTTGTTTGCAAAAACTGTTGCCAAGAAACTCCCATCTTTCTGAAGTTTATTATATATTTAAAACTGTGCTCTGTGAAATAATTTCAGATCATCATATCATCTACTTTTGCATTCTTTATATATGACTAATACTCAAAATCTGGGTTACTTGTTCTTGAATGGCACAGATCTATACACTAACTGATGAATGCATCTGAAATTGCTGCTGTAAAGCCATTTATGTTCAGATTGTCCCACAGAGAGGTGTGGGTTGCTACAGCAATTTCTGAGAAGGACCTCAGCCAATGCTTTTCAGCATCTGGGATATTCTTAAACCAACATAGATTTCTGATTTCAGAAATGTGCCAAAACCCCAGCAACAAACCCCTTCTGTATCAGCAAAATGTAATGGAATAGCACAGGATATGACTATATCTACTATCTATTGTTACATGTATGTATTGTTGCACTGGAGCTGGTTGCCCAGAGAAGCTGTGGCTGCACCATCTCTGGAAGTGTTCAAGATCAGACTGGATGGAGTTCTGAGCAAGCTGGTCTAGTGAAAGATGTGCCTATGCATGGCACAGAGTTGGAATGAAATGATCTTTAAAGTCCCTTCCTACCCATCCATTCTATGATCCTATGGTTTAATGCCCTAAGGATTGTCTGTCAAGACAGGGAAATATACTGATTCTTAGAATAACCACCTCAGTATTTAGATGGCCAAAAAATGGCATATAACAGGAATACATAGAAATGAAAGGAAAGTGGAACCAGTTGGTGATAGTTCATAGCAGTCTCAAGCATCTGTGAATCCAAAGCACGAGTTAGCAAGGACTTTTCTGATAGCCATCAGCCAAAGCTTTCTGCTTCCTCCAGAAGCTGTCTGCTATCCTCCTCCTCTGTATTTGCTGACTGTCAGAGGTTGTGTTGATGGTCTTCTTACAGTTTCTGCCCCAGAGGCCTTGCAGGTGATGGCAGGGAACATTCTCTTCTCCCATATTCCTCTTCCCTGGAGACAAAGGGATGTGGTCTTACTTTCAGTGGGAGCAGGGAGTGAATGTATAAGTGAGGCTTTCTCCTCTGTCATATATATGTTTAAATAAAATATCTTTTGTGAGTTTATTCAGCAACAGCATCCCCTTTCCTGAATTACTGGATTTGAATTAATTAAAAAAACAAAAAGACATTCAGACAACCTCATCACTACATTCACATTGAGTGTCCTCTTTACCCTCCCTACACTCTGGCAAGTGCTAATGCAGAGAAAAATCAAATCTCTTTCTGCCACTCATCTCCTTTGTGGTACAGACCCCCTTCACATCCACTTGTATTCTCTGATTTTATATGTGGGGTTTTATTGTTTATGTCTGGGAAAACTAACCAAGCATGAAAATAAAGTCAATTAATAGTGCTTAATAGTGCTTTATTTATCAATCATGCTTTTATGAGCAATTGCATTACATGATGAGTAGCACCCAAAGGCACAATCTCTGTAAGATTCTTGTCATTCCCTGTGTCCCTGGCTTAAACACACAAGCCCCAAAATAACATATGGAATACATGTGGGGCACTTTGAAATAGCTGAATACTTATGGCAAATTTTAATTTGTGTCTTCTTTCAGCATTTAGAGGCCTCAAATTTGGACTGTGGGTTTTGCTTAGGATACAGGAAAATGACAGAAATCAGAGTAAAATGGAAATTATGTGGCTTCAGGAACATCCCTGCATTTTGGTTTAGGCACCAAAATAGAAATCTACAATTTTGTGTTATCCTATATCCACTGACCATCAGCCTCACAAGAGGTGCCTGAAGCCAAGTGCCTCCTTCCTTCTGGACCAGATCACCATCATCGCTGGGCTCAAGCAGATAGGACACATCACACACAGGCACTCATGGAAATGAATGAGCAAACAAACCAGGATTTTTTAAAAAAAAAATGACAAGAAGAGAATGATGCACTCTGTTGCCATGGCAGATGTATGTTACATGTACAGCTTCCTCTGGAGTCAGTGATGCTTGGACACCAGTAGAAGCTACGATTTAAGAAAGTGAAAGGAAAAAGGGAAAAGGTGACTAATGGTGCTAAGTAATTAGATCTATAGACACAGCTAAAATACAAGACAGAAATACTTCAAAGGTGTAGATTTATTAGTATGCAGGACAAGCTTTGAGAAAAAAACAATCTCTGAAATGAAAGGGAAATATGTTTCACAGTGGAAAAAAAACCACAAAACAATCTAGAAGTGCTGACTGGGAATAACAACAAAAGCCAGATGGCATAAAATGGCGTCTTCAGGGATTATGTGGCATAAGGAGCTGCGTAAAAAAGCATGCTCTGAGTCCTTAAAAATCTAACACCACTTACTGAGCATGCTCAGTGTCCTTAGATAGCCACATTAACTTACTTAATGTGCTCTGGCCTTAAAAGGTGGACAATCATCTCTACTATTTAAGCTCTCTGTCCTTAGTTATCCCCAGCAGTTCATCAAGCTTTGTCTGTTGTGCTATTATATATCCTCAGCAATCCTGGATATTCTGCATTATCAGAGACTTGAAAGAGGATAGTTTGTCACAGTTAACAACACAAATCACCCCTCACACCCTGCCATAGGCATAAGACTCCTCCCACTCTCTTGTTCATTTATTTGGAATGACACTTAAAGGAGATCACTTAGATTTCTTCTAGACAGATTTGCAATATCACTGAAATGTTTTCCCATCACATGATGATAAAGAGACAGGAAACCTATTTTCATCTACCCACCTAAAATTATGCTCTACTGGTTGTGAGTGTGAGATTGACTTATTAGCAAAACATCCATTTAAACAATTCATTAACTTAATACCGTAACCAGTATTGAACTTTATATTTGTCAAAACTTAAGTTCTCTGTGCATTTAATTCCAAGAATGCCCTGCCTACTCCTTTTCATCTTTCCACCAACAAGGAAATACTCTAACTGCAATCAAAACAAAGTCCAGTATCATTTACATTACAATTGTTAAAAGTGCCATCAGTAGTTCAGATATCTAGACACCATATTACATTTTTATGGAGATTTACAGAAATCTTCTTAACGGCAAAGAAGATTTCTCTCCCCAGACCTTCAGCTTCTAAACTTAGCCTTTTCTCCTTTCTTTGGTGTCAGATTTATGCATATAAAAAGAAATAAATGAATCAGCTTTTTCTAGTTACACAGTAACCCGATGCTTATTTGGATCAAATCTGTAATAGAAACACTGTCCTGTGAAAAAACCTTTGCAATAAGCCTATTGTATTTGCAGATCTTTTCTTTAAACATGAGACAATATCTTATTTATAATAATGAGTCTGTAATACCATTTTCAGGACTTAGACTTTTATTTCTCACTCATGAACAAAAGACACGTAAATATGATGATCTGGGTCAATATACAACTTTCTTCCAGACGGTTTGGATCCTATTGGACTGTGAAACACAATATTTAGGGATGGATCATAAGTTCCCAGTATAACTGGAATTCTAGACATCCTGCTGAACCCACTTTTAATTAAAATTTAAACTGTGCTGGCCTTATTTTGAAAAGCTTAGTTCACTGTGAAACATTACACTACTTTTTATTTTTAAATGGTGTGTGAATTTTGTTACTCATTAAATGTGCCAGATTGACAGTCCTCAACCCTCCTGTACCCACAGAATGGGTGGAACAGTAACATAATCTCCCAAATGTTGTCTGGCATTGATGGGAATAATTTCACTTGGCTTCTAATTTTGATAGAAATAGAATCACTCCACAGAGCAGGAAATGAACTTTCACAAGATAAAGCCTCCCAAAATACTACTGAAAAATATTTATTTTATAGACTGTGAGACAGGTAGGAAAAGTATCTGGGAGTGAGAGAAGGGGAAAATAGCACTCATATTCTCTATACAAATTTGAAAGGTGTAAAATCACTACGTATCTGTCTGAGATTTCCAGTGGGAATTTTCCCAGAGTGAGAGAACACCTAATATAACAGTATATCTCATTTCTACTCATCTCCTATGGATTTTGGAACACAGGGTACATTATGAATAAAAAAGAGCATAGCTGTTCTCTTTTGTTATCTGTGAGTGGAAGAAGACCCTGTAGAGCAATGGTAATTTTGCTCCATTTGGAAACAGCTCAGAACTCCCCTGTATTGCCTTAGAGTGTCAAACAATTGACCTGGAAATCACCTCTGCTGGAAAATTAGCTGTGTCTAAGTCCCTTGCACCTCTTTTTTGAGAATCAGGAGCAACTGAAACATGAGAAATATTTAGATGGGGATTTATGGATTCAGAGATGTCCTGATTAAGTTGAATGAAAAAATACCAGGGAAATTGTGAGGCAGTTAATAAAAATGCCAGTTAAGAGAAATGCAGGCAAACCTAGGCAAAATGTGGTGGTAAGTATTGCCTTTGCTTCAGAGACCCTGTCTGACACAGCAGATTTAGCAATAGCCACATATCCCACTATACTCTGAGTTCTTTACCACAAGGATGCCCATTTTAAAATTTTGAGGACAAAATAATTTTAATGAATATCCATGAGAACACCAGAGGGAAATTATTTTAGTGCAAACTAATGGAAACCACATTACATGAGTAAATTATTTTACTGCAAGCCTATGAAAACCACATTACAATGGTCAAACAATCTCATTTCAAGTCCACTGAGACCACATTAATAAAGTCATTATCAAAGTAAACCAATTTCAAATGAACTCTATGGGGATTTCGTTTTAAATGGCGACAAGATTTCAATGCATGTTGAGAAAGGCCCCTTGAAATGCTATTATGGTGTAATGGTAAATGTGCAATGAAAGTTACAGGGGGCCAGCTACATGATTATATAAAAAAAGGGCACAGTCTTTTCCAAAATCTGCTAATTTGACTAACAATTTGCTATTAATTACCATTTGTGTTCTATTTATTGCTTCCTTTCAAATGCGTGACATGAGTTTTTTAGAAAACAATACACGCAAAATGAATTTTAAAACATTTCAAGAAGTCATTATGACAACCCAAAAGGCAGTAACCTCATTCAGCCACTTGTAACAAGCATGCATACGATATATTGGGATGGAAAAGCTGCAGTAAGTCCTTATCCCATGTGTCAGGAGCAGTAATCATCATGTACTGAGCTGAGCACAGGGTTCGTGTCTGCAAAGTAGACTATGTACACAAGAAAGAGGAAAATGGAGTGCTTGTATGTTCCCTGTTGAAACTGAGAAAGCTGCACTCATAGCAGATGAGATGATACATACTTTCACACATAGCAATGACCTCAGGTGATGTTTTCCCTTTTGTCCTTTGATTTTTTCCTCAAACATCCTTTGTCCTAACTACTTCTATAGAAAAATGATCTTTAGCCATCAAAAGCTGGTGAAAACATTTCTTTATGTGTTTTAGAGATGGTTCCAGACACTCATCTTTGAAAGATTAGTCCAAATGTTTTGGCCCTTTTCACTTTATGTATTGACCAGACTTGAAGCTTAGATTGCAATATACAGATCCATGAGTCTACAGTCAAACTTAATAGATATCAGTTTAGCACCCAAGCCTAAAGTTTAGTTTGAACTAAATTCAAACTTTCCTGATGCAGAAGACAAAATATTTAGGCAATAATATCCAAAATATTAGGAGAAGAATTCTGGCTTAAATTATAGATACCTGTGGATTTAAAACATCTATAGTTTTTGGTAGCAGGGTGAAATGTTTTCTCTGCATCTTTAGAAATACATTCTAATTTAACTACCAAAATCCTTTTTGTAGATCTAGCTGCAATTTTCATGCCCACTATACAGAGAAATGTTTCATTTCATTCACAAATGCTGAATAATTTCAATGTGTATCTTTAGATATCCTTATTAAGTATTAAAATTTTTGGAGCATACAATAATAATAAAAGTAGTGTTATTTCTGCTGGGAAAACCAAGAGTTCAGGTACTATGTTGATACTGATGAACTATTAAAATACTAAATATTGAAAAGCTTTTTCTATTCAGATAAGAAAATAAATCATGATTCCTAACATATCTTTGGCTGTCAAAATGTAGATAAAGATCTTGAAAAAAATTACAATACAGATTATTTTAATAGAATAATCAGTTCAAAAATACTGCAATCATGGATTGTAGCTGGGGGTCTCTGAGCTGTTCACTAAGTTTGATTAGGAAGAAGGAGAAGAAAAAGGATTCCTTAGATACTCCTGAGCAGCTTATTACTGATAACCAGCACAAGAATTAACCAAATAGGATCAGATAGTGTATATCATTAAAAAAACCCCATTCCAACAATCCTACCTCAAAGTGCCATAGACTTTTAGAATTGTAAGATTTGTTGAAGCCAATGTAAATTGTGTTCATCCTTGGAAATATACAAATATTTAAGTTATTCCTAAACTTTTCCTGCTCTGCATTATGACTTATGGATATTAGAAAGGTGACAAATAATAGTTTTTTCAATATCATAATTTTCCTGCTCATTTGCCTGCTGTTTCTATAAACCCCTCGTACTTACCAGCTGGTAGGTCTGAGTGCAATCCACACCAGTAAAGTTCTGGGTTTAGATTCTGCTGATCTCAAGTGAAAAAATCTCTTTAATAAATACATAATTTTCTATCAAGTATAAGCTAGTTTTGGGGTTGGTTTGCTTTGGTTTTTTTTAAGGTATTTCCTAAGTAATCTCAAAACAAGTACACATTGTATATCTACTTACGCAAATCCAAATAGCTCTGACAGAGAATTGACACCTCTGCTTGCATTTCTCCTTTTTATGTTGCTGTGACTATTGCTGATGACCCAAAACAAATTATTTGATGCTATTTAATTTTAAAGTTATATTAAGGTCTTAAGTTTGAACATGTATTTTTATAGCTTCTTTACTGCAGTACGTCAAGTTGAGGTGAGGATTTCAGATGCAAATACAAAATAATAATGACAGCAAAAGGAAAACTACCAAAAGACAGCTGATTTCTCAAAATTCTTTTGTGACAAATTAAAAATGAAATAAAAACAGTCCATAGTCTTGCCCAAACTCTAGGTGTATCACAGAACAGAGTTCTAATCCTTTTGCCATTTTCATGAAAGTCTTAACCTTGAGTGTGCATATTTTCATTACATCTAAATGTTGAAAGAAACAAGACATCAAGTCCAGTAACTACAGCAAGAACACAGATATAAGTTCAGTAAGATGTGAATGCTTGAGTTTATATTTAGAACCACTTACTTCTACTCGCAGAAAATTTGTAGCTGTTGATTTGTTGCAGGAAGAAATTTTTCCAAAAACAAAGTTGACTCACTACGTTTATACTAAAAAAAAAAGTAAATTCCCTTACTAATACAAATGAAAGAGTGTGGATTTGCTTTTCAGAATCTTGTTCTCTTATATTTCTGAGTGCATCTATTTCAGTGTACTGGGTGAAAGCAACCACACTGGTGGGTGTCACTGTTGAAAACTTCTGGTATGCATTCTGTCTTTTTTTGTTTCCCATTGACGCGCAAAAACTGACTCAACAGCTTTGTGGCAGTAGGAAAAAGTTGCAAGAGATGCTGCAACCTAAAAGAATATCAAAATGGTAGAACTTCAGCACTGGAAAACCCCTCTGTCTGAACAGGAGTGGAGAGCTTTGAGTTAGAAGCGTTAGGTGTTGGATTGTCTTACTAGTAGAGGAAGCATGCACAGTGTCCTGGGGTGACGTTGTGAAGCTGCTTTATTCCTTAACCGCCTGCTCAATGCCCAAGGATGCTGTGCCTTTAGGATGGACCCGGGGGCAGGGCCGGAGCTCCAGACCCGAGGGAGGCTCGGATGAGCAGCTCAGTCCAACAGGCTGGGGCAACAGGCTGGGCCGGGCTCTGGAGGGAGTGCGCCAGGGACACTGCACGGCTACTGTGGGGTTTTTCCTTTTGTTTGTTCCTGCTAGCTGATGAAGAGGTTTTTTTCCCTTCCTTCTCCCTGGTCTCCCTGCCCTCCTTCCCTTCTCTCTGGTCTGGGGTGCCCACGGGGTGGCCCTGGCTGGTCCAAGCCCGAGGAATGCTGAACTGTTTCACCTGCTGGGAGGAGAAGGATCAGCACCAGAGGACCAGCAGGTTTTTCTCCATCTGCCCTGCTCTGAGATTTCCAGAGGGGTTGCCCAGACACCTGCCCCAGTAGTGGAAAATCCTAAGTGGTGTGGGTATGGGAGGACATAGACCAGACCCTGAAGCAATTTCCTGACCTAGTCGCTTGGAACTTCCTCCCTGAACGAATTCAGAATCCAGCTGAGGTGGGGAAGTATCTAAAGGAAAATGGCAGTAACAATGCTGATGAAAAGGAAAAGCTCATCGCAATGTGCTGGGTCCTGGCTAATGCTTACCGCATGCTGTTAGATACTGTAGGGGAGAAGATACAGCCAAAGGGGAAGGAGAGTAACTCAGCAGACATCCCAGTCACTCCAGTTGCAGCTAAAATGGATGGGGAGCTTAAACCAATAACAATTGCCCCTGTCCAGAGAAAGAAACACAAAGCCAAATCCATTTTCCCGGTGGATGATGATGGGCAGCCAGGACTTTCACAGCCAGCAGAGGAATCTGAACCTGAAATCCTTACTGAGTCCCTGTCCATAGAAAGCCTTTGTGCCCTGAGGAAAGATTACACCTGACGCCCTGAGGAAACTATATTAAGTTGGATGGTCCAAATACGGGACACTGCAGGCGATGGTAAAATTTTGGATGGCACTGAAGTGACGCATTTGGGATCCCTGTCACATGATCTAAGTATTGACCAAGGGATGATAAGGGGGCCTGAAGCTCTCAGTCTCTGGACACAGCTCTTAAGAAGCATGAAGGAAAGATACTTGTGCTAAGATCTCCAGCTGCAGCTAAACTCCTGGAGGACCATGGAACAAGGGATTCAATGCCTGAGAGAACTGGCACTGATAGAGATCATGTTCTCAGATGACCAAACAATTAGGAGCCCTGGCATGTTAAAATGTACACTGGTGATGTGGCTGAAACTTGCACGATATGCACCACCAGAATACACCCCTGCCTTAGCAGTGATGATGTGGAATGACAGGGATGAAACAGTGAGTGCTATGGTGAGGAGGCTCTGGGCGTATGTAGACACTGCATGGCCCAACACAAGCAAGAATCGCAGCTGTGGAAAAGTCTGTCAGAGACAGAAAATGGAAGATAGGGTGGAGAAGACTCATCAAAAGCTCAGGAACGTGCTGAAAGAGGGCCTTCTCCAAATCACCTCAGTGCAGACTGGAGGCCCTGTTACCAGAAGCAGATGTCCCACAGCTAGGGAGAGAGGGTACACCCCAAGAGCTGAACTATGGTTCTTCCTGCGTGACTGTGCAGAAGACACAAGGAGGTTGGATGGAAAACCAACTTCTGTCCCGGCAGCACAGGTGTGTGAATTGAAGGATGGTAATGCTCAGAGACGGAGTTCCACCAGCTACGGAAGTAACTTGAGTTTCAAATGATAGCCAGAATTAGAGGGGCCCTGCCTCTAGCCAAGTAGAGGCCAGGGAAACTCACGTCTTTGGACAGTGTGGGATCGATGGCCTGGCACATCAGAACCACAAATATAGGAGTCCTTGGTTGACACGGGTGCGCAGTGCACCTTGATCCCATCAAGACACATGGGGGCAGAACCGGTTTCTATTTCTGGAGTCACAGAAGGATGGCAGCAGCTGATCCTGCTGGAAGCCAAGGTGAGCCTAGCTAGGAAAAGAGTGGAAGAAACATCCTATTGTAACTGGCCCAGAGGCTCCATGAATTCTGGGCATAGACTTGCTCCGGAGTGGGTATTTCAAAGACCTGAAGGGGCTCAGGTGGGCCTTTGGAATAGCTGCTGTGGAGGCAGAGGGATTCAGGCAATCGAACACCCTGCCTGGGCTGACCGAGAGTCCTTCTGCAGTTGGGCTTCTGAAGGGAGAAGAGCAGCAAGTGCCAATTACCACCTCGACAGTGCATTGCCAGCAGTACTGGACCAATAGAGATGCTGTGATCCCCATCCACACGTTGATTCGTGAGCTGGAGAGCCAAGGGGTGGTCAGCAAGGCCCACTCACCCTTCAGCAGCCCCACCTGGCCTGTGTGCAAATCTGACGGAGAATGGAGATTGACAGTAGACTATCATGGCTTGAATGAAATAACTCCACTATTGAGTGCTGCTGTGCCAGACATGTTGGAGCTCCAGTACGAGCTGGAGTCCAAAGCAGCAAAGTGGTATGCCACTACTGACATTGTGAATGTATTTTTCTCCATTTCTCTGGCAGCAGAATGCAGGCCTCAGTTTGCCTTCACCTGGAGGGGCATGCAGTACACCTGGAACCAACTACCCCAGGGGTGGAAGCACAGTCCCACCATCTGCCATGGACTGATCCAGACTGCACTGGAAAAGAGTGAGGCTCCATAACATCTCCAGTACATTGATGACATCATTGTGTGGGGGAACACAGCTTTGGAGGTATTTGACAAAGGAAAGATCATCCAGATTCTCCTGGAAGCCAGCTTTGCCATCAAAAAGAACAAAGTCAAGGGACCTGCCCAAGAGATCCAGTTCCTGGGGGTGAAGTGGCAAGACAGATGACATCAGATTCCCAATGAAGTCATCAATAAAATCACTGCAATGTCTCCAACAACCAACAAGACGGAAACACGAGCACTCCTAGGCATCATAGGCTTTTGGAGAATGCACATTCCTGAATACAGCCACATTGTGAGCCCTCTCTAGCCGGTTATCTGCAAGAAGAATGATTTCCATCAGGCCCATTGCCCTGAACAGCAACAAGCCTTCACCCAGACCAAGCAGGAAATTGCTCATGCAGTAGCCCTTGGCCCAGTCAGGACAGGACCAGAGGTGAAAAACGTGCTCTACTCTGCAGCCAGGAGCAAGGGTGTATCCTGGAGCCTTCGGCAGAAGGTGCCTGGGGTGACTCAGGGTCAACCATTGGGATTCTGGAGCCAAAGTTACAGAGGGTCTGAAGCCAACTACACTCCCACTGAGAAGGAAATCCTGGCAGCCAATGAAGGAATCCAAGCCACCTCACAGGTCATTGGCACAGAAGCACAACTCCTCCTGGCACCCTGACTACAGGTGCTGGGGTGGATGTTTAAAGGAGAGGTTCTCTCTACCCACCATGTCACCGATACCACATGGAGCAAGTGGATTGCCCTCATAATGCAACGCGCCCCTACTGAAAACCCCAAATCACCCTGGGATCTTAGAAATAATCACGAATTGGCCTGAAGGTGAAAACTTTGGTCTTACTGAAGAAGGGGAGCAAGAATGAGTGACACATGCTGAGGAAGCTTCACAGGAGAAGAAACATGTTATGCTCTTTTCACTAACTGTTCCTGTGGCATTGTAGGGATGAACTGGAAGTGGAAAGAAGATATATGGAGCCTGAAACGACAGGTTGCAGAAGCCACTGAGGGAGAAGGTGTATTGAGCCAACTTGCTGAACTCAAAGCCATCCAGTTGGCCCTAGACGTCGCTGAAAGAGAGAAGTGGCCAAAGCTATACCTTTACACGATTCATGGATGGTAGCCAATGCTCTGTGGGGGTGGCTGGAAAGGTAGAAAAAGGCCAAGTGGCCGTGTAAGGAAAACCAATCTGGGCTGCTGAGGAGTGAAAAGATATTGCCACTCAGGTAGAAGAGCTACCCATGAAAGTCCATCATGTAGGTGCC
>VZRF01015378.1:32423-49419 GCA_013396875.1 Vireo altiloquus | reverse complement strand
TCCCTCTCAGCGCTATAAACCCAAACATTCTGTCTCTCTTGTTGTGCTAATGTAAGCGGAAAGCTCTTCAGCTACGTCTCGCACAGGCAACAGTGCCAGGACAACGAGTTTGCGCAGAGTTTGACCCCGACATGTGGAAACTTGTATTTGCACCACAGTCCAGTGGTAGTTCTCTTTCCTTTTCAACCTGCATATCTCCGTCAGTTCGCGGTGCTCTCTGCACGATCCTCCTCTGTTCTAATTACCATCGCACGTTGCAACCTCACAAGTATCAAGGAACGGGGTAGATGTCTTGCACATAGAAATGTGCTGGATGGAGCACCAAATTGTTGTGCTGTGGTGAACGGCTAATGCAACAAGTGCTTCTCTCCTGGCACATTTCGCTGAGCGAGAGCTACATGGACAGTTTGGGCTGTGTGAAACCAAAAGCAGATTCTTGTGCTACGAGCTGAAAACGAGTGCACAGCACACTGGATGCGTGCACTGCACAGGCTGAAGAGCGGCAAAGCCGAATGCCATCATTGCGCTTCAGCTGTCTCCAGGTCACAGAAGGAGAGGAACGAAGCTGCAGAGTCCTGGGCTTGGGTATTCTGTGTTCCAAATTTCAGCAGTCCAGCCAAAAGCTGCTTCACAATCAGTTTCGGCTGAGAAAGGTCTCGTTGCTTTAGAACGTGTGGCGCAGCCCTTCGACTTCAGCGCACAACCCTGCTAAAACCAGTTCCTTACACCTTCAGTGTTTCAGAGTCCATGCAGTTTGAGCACACCCAGAAGGACACGTCCAAAAAGTAGGCATTCTTCAAGTACCCCTTCTCCAAGTAGCTTTGAAACTGCGCACAATATATTGCGGTTCTGTAGCTTCTGTCTCAGAAAGACGATGCCGTCCCAGCATTCACTAACCCAGCTCCGTTGCCAACTTGCAGGCTCTGCTAGCATAGAAAAAAGCTCGAGAAGTAAGAGCCGCTGCTGGGCTTCACCTTCGCCTTGCCCCATGTAACCTGCATAGACGCCCTGCTGCACTCTGTACTTCCCTTCTCTGCTGCATCTTCCGCTCTGTTCGCAGCACCTTGAAGCCTTGCATCATGTAAACTGCACACACCTCATAGTGCTGTGCAATTTACTTCCCAGCTATATGCAGCAGCATACACTTTTACGTGTCCACAAGTGCTTTTCCGTTGGAATGAAAGCACGTAGCCACAGTTGTTTCAAGTAGAGATTGCAAACTGTCTGTTGTTTCCAGATGAAAATCATGGAGCTGGAGTCAGGGTGAGAACAAAAACCTAATGGTGCATGCAGCTGAAATGAAGCATAATACAAATGTGTGTTGTGCAGTTCAAAGCTGCATAACAAAACTGATAGCCAGCACTGGCTCTTTCGTTCATGGACGTTTTGTTTGAGGCAGCGGATCCAGGTCGCAGCCAGATTCAACGCGCCGCTCACAAGACACTTCCCCGTTCCATTCGAAAGCCTCAATCAGCGCCCCAATTCAGGCGCCAGAAGGATTCTTGTGCCAGGAAAGTAACAGCTGTCGATAGCCCCTTTCCCCCGCAGCCTTTCAGCTACACAACTCAGTCTACGCTCGTTCCTTCTCAGCTCTCAGTACCTCTCTTTCTATGCCTAAGAACGGAATTGTTGCACTCAAGCTACAAGCTTGTTCACAAATCGGCCTTAGCTGAGAATGCTCCTGCTGGCTCACCATGTCAATCACAGCCTTTGAACTCCCTCACACAACTCGGAGATACGCATTCATACAACCTCAGTGTTGCAGAGTTCAAGCAGCTCTATATCCACACAGAAACAAGTGTCAAGACAGAAGGCGTTCTTAAATTATCCCCTTTCTCTTAGCAGCTTTCAAACTGCATACAACACGCTACAGCCCCATACCTTCCTTCTTATATATAAGTGAAGTCACAGCTCTCACTCTTGCAGCTCCCTTGCAAGCATCCAGCAGCTGCTCCCTTAAAAAGCCTCTAGAAGAAAAAACCCTTTTTGGTCTTACACCTTCTCCTAGTTGCATGTCAGCCACACCAAACACATGTACTTTCCTTCTAAACATCTTCTGCTGTAGTATATTTTGAATCTCGGAGCCCAAAGCTAAACGGAAATGTTTCCATACAGGACTCGGAAGGGAATACGTACCGGCACAGGTAGCTGTCGCGGACTTTTCCCTCTTGAGTTAGGTAACAGAAATTCAGCGGCGAAGCGAGCGACAACCACGCTCCTCTTGCAGCCTGTGCACTGCCCCCACAAACACAGTGCTCTGCAGCTTCATGCTTTGCCTTACGTAACAGGCATGCTTTCATTCTCCCAGGATACAGAATGCCCACCTACTTCTGGCACAGAATGCTGCGCTGGCACAGAAACTTTCCAGCGCACTGCATACATGGAAACATGCCCATGCAGTGTCCTTTCCTTCTGAGTTCTACATACCATCATGTTCTGTCAGTCTCATTCTCTGAATTTAAGCGGAGAAGCTGTCTGCTACACTCAAGTGACAGTCACTTTTTCCTTGCTGCCTGTGAAGTGCAGTCACACGCTATGGTTCTCTGCGCTTTCCTCCTCAGAGCTATGGACTGCAGCGAACTTTCAGAGACCAATGTGTTCCAGTATTTCTGAGAACAACTATGTGCCAAGAGAGAAGCAATTGTTGGATCCTTTTTCCTCATGACAGTAATGGAGCACACCATGCATCGGGGCTATTGCCCCTTCCTTCTCAGCTATATGGACCGTCGCTGTTGTCCATGAAAAGAAAAAATGAATACTCCAATCTCAGATGAACAGAAGGCTATCCTTTATTCAATTCAACACTCTTTTTATAAGGTGTTTCGTTAAAAGCTACATGATTGGTTAAAAGGCACAATGCCTCTCTACCATCTTCTGTTAAGGGAGAGAGAGCATATTTTGAAAAACATGAGAAAAACCAGTTAAAGAGAAAAACACCACCTGTTATTTTGAGAACTAAACGATGCTTACAAAAACCTCTATATCTGGTCTTTCTTGAGAATTTGAAAGGTATTCAGAATTGTTCTGTTTAGAAAGTAAGAAGCTTTCCCTTGGGAAGAAATCCCTTTTGCACGCTTGCTGCTAAGATTTCTAAGATTCACCAAATATCACCTCCACAATGGACTGTCCCCATTCTTCATGCTCCCAGAGCCTATCTTCTAACGTTGAAACACACCCAGCTGCTGCTCCCACGTCAGTGGTCTAAGAACAAAATCTCACTGCTGGCCGGCGCATTCACCTTGCAGCCTATAAACCACTCCAAACAAGCTGCTGTTATACACTCTTCCTCTCATCTGTCACACCACGTTCAATCACAAGGAGTCTGAAGCGAAACGGAACTTTTCCAGTGTACAATTCCGCTGAGAAAACGAGCCATCACAGAAAGCTTTTACTGATCTTCCCCCTTGAAACTGATAACCTTGCGTTCGGACCGCATTTGGGTGGTAGTCACTCTGCTCTTGCAGCCCATGACCTGCACTCACCCCACGGTGCTCTGCACCTTGGTTGTGGGCTCTCTGTACTGTCCCTGAATTTTCAGTCCGGCAGCGGTTACAGTGTCCCTGTAGAGACTCCCATTGCAGAGATGTGATGACATGAGGCCAAGAAGGGAGCTGCAGAGCAGCAGAGCTTGTGTGTGCAGCGCTTCGAATTGCAGAAGTCTGTCAGAAGCTTGTTCACAAGCCGAGTCAGCCTGCAACATTCTTGCTGCTGCAAAAAGTGATGCACAGGCTGGAGGTAAGCACTTTCCTAGCCCGTGAAGGTCGCGGAGTCCACGCAGCTAGAGCTCACGCAGAAACACGGTGTCAAAGAAGAAGGCGTCCCTGAAAGCAGCCTTCAAAAAGCACACATCACGTGGTGGCTCTGTACCTTCCTTCTGAGACAGACATCTGCCTTTTTTGTCACTCTCACAGCTCTGTCGCCAACCTCCAGCAGCAGCCCTCACAGAGAACGGCCGTAGAGGCAACAGCCAGCCCTGGGCTGCACCTTCGCCTTCCGCACGTAAGCAACACCAAACGTAGTGGTGCGCTCTGTGCTTTCCTTCTCTGCTGCATCCTACCGTCGTGGTCCCTGGAGCTCGGAGGCTGAAGGGAAGCACACTTCTTCCACACAGAGCTAAAAGAGGAAAGATATAGTTTAGTAAACTGCAAATATAACTCTAAATCACACAATATCTTGAAAATTGACATGAAAAAGAACAAGGGGAAATAACAAAAAAAAGGAATCCAAATGGTGTCAGAAATAAGGCACAACTTGTCATTCGTTTCTGCTAACTTCAATATTTTTGAAGTACCTTATAGTGTTTTAAAAGTCATGTAAGTAGAAAACTGTGCCAATAACAATTGTGGAAAGGTGTTGTGAAACGCTGGTATCCGAACATAAAAATCGGGTTTGTTTTCATGAAAATAAATCTGCATGCAATGCATATGATAAATAAATGTTTTGTATATTCAAAAATGAATTTTAAACTTTTTTCAAGTTAAAGGGACTACTTTTTACTTGTTTTGAATTACGTGGATAAATATGGCTTACATTAAAATTCTGCAGACATATTGTTCATTATATAGTTGTCTACTGCAAAAGAGAAAAGCATTTTGAGTGCTTAAGAAAGTAAAGTATTTTAGAGTGCTTTTATTACTAATTTAAAAGTTTAGAATATGAGTAAAATATGCTAGCCCCACTTAAAATGACTTAAAATTAACTAAATATTTGCAGTAATTTTGCCAAATTACATGAGCTTTTTAAAAAAAAATATTGAGAAATGCTTTGTATACAATTAATCACCTCACAGTGCCACCAAATCTGGACAATCCTGTTATTTTGAATAATTTTTTTCATTGCAGTCTTCAGGTGAGAAGTGCCTGCCCCGAGAAAAAGTCTGGATATGGGATCTAACCACCGACAAGTAGGAAGGCCTGTGTGAGCTCATTGCCTGGGGTCATGGGTATGCATGTGTCTCCACAGATACTGGGGCACGGTGGATACCTGCACAGTGCGTTTACCCTGAATTGCGACACCAAAAGCAGAATGAGGCCAACAGACAACCTTCAAATGATGACCAGAATGCAGAATATCAGTCAGATGACCCTTTGAGTGATGACTGGGATGCTGATCATCAATCGGATGGTTTTTCTGGAAGTAGAAAATGAACTGAGGTAGTTGGACTTGTTAGATGTTGGTGCATGGACATGATGGTAAAGAACTTGATGGTATGTGCTGGAGAATATCTCTGATCATTTCAAGTCAATGTCTGATTGAAGTTCTGTTTGGTAACCTCCTGTGTAGTGTTTGTTCTCCTTTCTGCAAGGGCCCTGCAGAGGATTACAAACACTGCCTTTTTTGGTTATATATAAAAAGATGGAATTGCGGATGCTGACTGCTCTGTTCAGGGAAGGTTTTTGGACATTCAGTGTCTGTGAGAAAGTAAAGCTTCTCATGCAGCAGCCTCATGGCTGTGAGGAATGAAAAACAACTTTGGATAAAAAAATCCCTTGGTAAGTAACTTATACCTATTGTTTGTCACAGACTGTTTTGAAGAGATGTTTTTGCACTCATGCTGTTTTTCAGTTAAAGGGGTGTTTTTCAATTAACCAGTGGTGTTAGTGTCTGCGCTTCTCCTTATGCTGTTGTCTAGAAAAGCGTATGTTCTCTAATAAAGAAATTCCTGCTTTCCTGCCTTCTTCTTGCTTTGAAAATGGGGTTTTATGTGTTGTTCTTCGCCAGCCTCTAAAGCACAACTGCAGCACCTTAAGGCTCAAGCAAGACTTATATTTTATGTAAAAATGCAACTTGGCCTGTGTTTATCACATCTACTCCATTAAAAAGTTTACTCTGTCTCAGATTCCTTTCTGAGGATACCAACTCAGGTTGTGAAACTGCATAAAAATGATGATTTAAAGAATGATATATTAGAAGAATAGAATATAATGCCCTATTTTCTTTCAACTGCTTTGTTTGCCCTTCGAAGTTTTGAAATTCTTTCTGTTTTTGCCATGGTAGCACTGCAGTAAGTGTTCAGTTCTAAGCTGTCCATATTGCCAACTTCTAGACTATCTTCAGAACTTTCCACTAGTTTCATACAGAAATCACAAGCAGTAGAGATGACTAAGACTGCAAAAATCTTCTCATCTGTGTCAGTCTCCTTCTAGAGCAGGACCACGTCTTTGACCCACTCCTAGCTAGAGAACTTTCATCAGTCATGCGGAAGTCAAACTCAGGAACTAAGCAATGACAGCTGTAAATGACAGAAAGTACATTTAAATTCTCTTTTGTCTCCAGCGTACAGAAATGAAGGTGGTTGAATTTGCCTTGTTGGGAGGTTTTAAAATGCACATAAACTTTAGGACTTTAGCTAAGCCATCCTAACCTTTGTTTTGTATGTGTGCATAGACAGACTCAGAGTTTCCACCATTGCAGAAGGACTTTCATTTAACTCATATTATCATCACTGGATGCTAAGCTGCAGTTACTGCACAGTATCAGCAACACATTGTACAGGGTGGTCTTTTATGTTTAAACCCTGTGTACATTTCAGAGAGAGACTTTGTGGAGGAAAAAACTCTTAAACTCTTAAATAATTAAAACAATGATTACATATAAAAGTAAAAAAATGTCTAAAATCTTTTATTTCTAGAAGTATTACCAGAACAAACTGTACCAGAATTAATGACACTTTCGATTATGTAATCATAAGTCTACCGTGGATGCTGTTGCTCTGGAATATTCCTTAAGAAATGAAGCCTTTGCTCTAAATTTAAAAAAAATTAGCTGAAATATTTGTCTTGATTTCAAAGACAATGTACTAAAGGCCAAACTGTTATAATAGTAATTAGTGGACTAAAAGTTAAATCAATACAGCATAACATAGATCAAAGATGACTTTTGCCCTAATGTTCTCACAGCAAACCTTTATTTTAGTTAGTTTTAGTTGGTTTGTTCTACACCTAGAGATGTACCTCGTACTTATCCCCACATTACGAGAATGTTTATCACAAGATTGGATGACCTCATACAACTTTCTACAAGTAAAGAAGAAGAAAACTTCTTTAGAAAAAAATAGAGGCAAATTTGTTAATTGCAGATGGAAAGATGGAGGCAGATAAAACAAAAAAAAGAGAGAAAAATAATAATTAACCCCCCCCATTATTTTCTGTGAAAAGTAAAGACACAGACAAGAAAGAACTGCAAAATCATCACTAGAAAAGCGCAATTTATCCAGCTCAAGTATTTTATGGTATGTTTCTTGCTGTTTTCTCATGTCAAACATCTTAATCATTGAAGGTGTCCCTTTTCTCTTTCTGTACTACAGCTATAAAAAATTGCTGTGTGGTAGTGGATTTTGGGGATGTTCTGATGGAGTTTCGTTTATTATGTTAAGTGTAGTGTCGGTTCTGTAAATGGTTTTTCCAGCTATCCCCTTTGTTAAACATGAGTTTTGTGTCTCTGTAAGCTCCTCCCGAATCCCTTCCCCAAGCCTCTGTATTTGGGCAATCTCCTCCCTTTGTTCTGGGATCTCTTCCCTGCCTGTTATTCCAGCCCCTCCCAAGACACCTGCCAGTCTCCCTCGATCCTTGCTCCTTTGCCCAGAACCTTCTCCCTTCCTCAATGACCCCTTGGATTTCCCAAGTGTCAGTTACCCCTACGTAAACCCCATTTGCCCCGAGCAGTGTTATCCCTCCCCTACGCCTCCCCTCTTCTCCCGGGATTGGTCCTTGGATTGTACCCTTGTGCCACCCCCCCTTAAATGGTCCCTGCAGCCTTTGTGCTGCGACTCTTTCCGTTCCACTCCCGTGGAATAAACATCTTCTGAATACAGTGGTGAAAGAGTCCTCCTTTATTTCTAGCCTCAGCTCCTCGACACATTTTTACCATCGTCAGCGCTCAGCAGCAGGAACGTTGCCCAGCAGCTGCAGGGTTGTTACTGTTTCCCGCTCGGAGACAGAACTGGCGATCCGATACTGTATCGGCGCAGGCATCAACCCCCTTTCTAGCCGGGCAGGAGAGGGAAGGCAGAGACCCCTTGCCTTTTAATCCCTAGCGGCCGGGCTGTGCGTGCCAATTACTGACAAGCTGTTATTCTCAGAGGTGCCCAGCTGAAAGTCCTATATGAAATTATTTTCTGTCTTACTTTCTGTTTCAGCACCTGAAGTTGCCCAGCCTCAAAATTCTTTGCCCCTTAAATGGTTACACTCCTTGGCAGTTGGCATTTTTAAGTTTCTGAAACTGTGCAAAATTTGCACTGTTAAACGATACCAAATGTCTCACTGGCAGATTAACAAGAACACCCAAAGTAGAGAGAGAGAAATGAGAGTACAAGAAGAGAGTACAATCTGCTTTTTTAGAACCTTAAGCAGCAGTGAAAACAGCAATATGGCTGGTTAACACAAGTCCTTCTGGGGGTAAGTCTTGCAAAAGACAAAGACTTCCTTTTGTGTTCAAAGGCCTGGAATATTTAGCTATAATTGCAGGAGGGAACCATATCCCACAGTATAAACTTTAGTGGAAATCTATCCTTGTGATGCACATTTCAGTCTCATTTGATAAGAAAAGTGGTATTGTTGAGTGGCTTCAGTGAAAAACATCCTAAAGGTACTATGGATAGAATTAGGATGCGAAAGAGCAAGTATTTCAGGAAAGCCTGAGATATTGCCTGTGAGAAGATCCCTTCTAACAGGCGCAATTAAGTTACTAAATGCTCCATCCAAATTCTGGTGGATTAGTAAGAGGAGAAAAGCAATCTATTTTTAATGATCTCTTGGGAAGACAGGGCTTGCAGGGAATTTGGTATTTTCTGGTATATTGCCTACATTCCAAGAAAGACTATTAAATACTTAAATGATGTATGGAAGATGAAATCATCATTAAATAAATACTATTTACTAGTATTAATATTTACTAGTATTAATAAGTACTTCCATTATAATCCAGTGCATAGCAGTCTCAGAAAGGAACCCCTAAAAGCCCTTTAAATCCCAACACAAAAATTGTGCATTGGCAGTGTATGTCATACGTTACCAAATCACAACAAAATGCAGACCACAAAAAGAGTTCATTTGACCAGCTTTAAGTAGTATGAAAGAGGAAAGCATAAACCTAAATGCATCAACCCCAGACTGGTTGTGGTATAAGAATCATAAGTTCAGTGGTATAAGAAATGTCAGTATTCTTACTGACATTAGCAGAAATTTGCAATGAGTCTATGAAAATTATAAACGGGAAAAGAAAAGGGGAATGATGACTAGTCTGGGATAGTGTTTTCTAACAGGAATTTTCAAAATATAGAGATTTTACCATCCTTTAAATCCAAAGAAAGGTATTAAAATGACAGCAAGGAAACAGCATCAAATGCAAGAAAACTCTGGGCAGCATACTTATAAATAGAAATGCTACTGATACACTGAAAAAACTGACACCAAAGGAGCAACATAGTACTTAACCCCAGAAATGTCCACTGGCATTCCTTTAATAGGCACATAGCAGGTCTGCAACATTTCTATTGATCATCGTCTTGGCAAACCACTAGTATCTTCAGTGCCAAGATTTCAGTTACGAGATCTTAGAGATACAAATATATGCCCTTCAAGAGAAATATATTCTGGAGAGAAATTCTTGCCTGAATGTTCAGTCATTCATTCATTTTTCTAGGCAGACCAAATAAAAAGACAAGCAAGCCATAAGATTGTGTGCTATTACAAAATACATGCTGACATCTGAAAATAAACTAGCAGAAAAACAACCTAAGTGAGATTTCAGGCAAACAACCCTTTGAAGAGAAAAATGATATGATAAATAAAAACAACACATACCCAGGCTATTGATGTACTTCAAATGTAAGAAAAGTATTGAGAGGAGAGGCTGAACTAATGGGGAAAGATTAAAAGAATCCCAAGAGAAACGCGACCAAAAATTCTGAAAGATATGGGCCACTGACCTGTTTAAACCTATAGGAAATAGTGATGAGTGATTTAGATAAATGATTAAAGTAGGTGCATCTTCTGCTCCTTTTTCACATGTCACCATCACAGGGTGAATTGTGACCATGGAGTCAAGATTATTTGGATTATATTTTTAGCTTTAAGAGAGAAGTACAGCAGCAAACATACCTATTACTGATGTAATACACAGGAATACAGATTTGACACATTTCATTCAAGTCCAATTACAAATAGTAATACTAAGAGGATAGGATTGGTCTTTTTCATTACACTGTTTTTGCTTTACAGCCTGCTCTGATCCTGGTGGAACTTTTAAATTAGCTTATTTCTGAAAAGGAGGAAGTAAAATTAAATTTCCCTCCCCACTGATGGAGGTTTAACATTTGTTTTTTTAGCCTAAAAATGGACCTGGAACTAGAAGAAATTACTTAATTTTAAGTTTCAGGTCCTTTGAGACCATCTCAGTTTGACAAAAGCTTACATGCTTTTGAGTGAATATTCTTACTAAAGAATATTTTGTTTCCCCCAAGAGCAGATGTATGCAATTTAATAAAATTTTCTGTAATAAACACCAGTAACACAAGACAGCCACAAATAGCAGGAATATTATTTCACCATTTAGGGAACTGAACTTCTCATCCTCTTTTGGAGTGAACATCATCTGGTAGCTGAAGTCACAAACTTGAGAACATCATCTCCCTGCTACTGCAAGGTGGTGACACAGGAACCAGCTAAGCTCTGTGACTTTCCCCTTTACATTTATTAGTCAAGGTTAGTAGCCTAAAATTGACTGGGTGAATTAAAGACTAAAGCTAAGCTAGCCAGAGGTCTATGAAAATTCCAAAAATAACCTGAGTTCTTCTTAAACAATGAGATATGGAACCAGAACTACCAATCTGCTTACTTGCAACATAACCCTAAAACCTATTCCCTCATATTCATATATGGTTGTATAACCACCAGTACAACCAGAAAAATATGAAAGTTCCTGATATCAGCAAGAGAAGGATTATGAAGAACTAGTCTCATTAATCATCAAATGGACAGCAATTTGATCATTAAAATATAAGCCCTTTTAGTATCACCACCTGGAAATTTAGTATTAAGCAGCATTTAGGAATATTCTTAGAATATGTATAAGAAATTACACCTGCTTTAGAATTTATATGCCTGAAAACCTCCAGATTTTTCCATTATTGTGCATCTTAGTGAAACTCTTGTCCAACAGAGGAACACATAAGAGTAAATTACACTCGCCTACAGTTTGAAAAAAGGGTCGATGTTCAAAGAATTGCAAGGCCTTTTGAAACCTGCCAAACCCTATTGTAAATGAAGGACTGAGACTAGAAAACCCTCAGACTGTAGCTTGGTAGCAAAAACCTACTCTTCAGTCCAATTTATGCTCCTTCTTCAGGGGAAGTATCAAATCCTGCACTAGAATTACACACCACTGGGACACTCGTCCTTGTCCCATTGAAAAATCATGCTGTGAAGGTGTGGCAGAGATCCCATAACAATGAATTTAAAATCCAGATCTGGGTGGCACCTGCTCACCTGTCTTTGTGAAATCATTTGGTTGATGTCCTCTAAACCTTTTTTTGCTTCAGGGGTCAAGACCTTGGGGGTATTCAGCTCTTCCCTTTTAAAAGTTCGAAAAGTGGGTCAAGTTTCTCTGGGGGAATTCCCACCCAAGGCCTGATCCACTGCAGCTGTCCACACAGTTGACGGAGCTTGCGAGGTGTTTGGGGCCTGTCTGCCGATTGGATTTTTTGTGGTATTACCTGCTGATTGGTAATTTGGAGACCTAAATACTTCCAGGGCAGTAGCCTCTGGACCTTTTCTTCTTGTAACTCAAATCCAGCACTTTGCAAGGCAGTAGTTGTCAGGGCAAGCGCTTTGGAGAGTTCGTTGCTGTTGGGTGCGCACACGAGCACGTCATCCATATAGTGCAGGATGACGGCCTCCCCGATCTGGGTGTGCACTGGAGACAGTAGCCTGGAAACGTACCACTAGCAGATGGTTGGCGAATTTTTCATGTCTTGAGGCAGAACTCGCCAGTGATGGCGTTTCCAGGGGGCTTCTCGGTTGATGGAGGGAACCGAGAAGGCAAAGCATGGAGTGTCATCAGGGTGGAGGGGGATCTGGAAGAAACAATCTTTTATGTCAATAACCGCGAGATCCCAATGTCTGGGGAGCATGGTAGGGGAGGGCATCCCTGGTTGGAGGGGTCCCATGTCTTCAATGACTTTATTAATCTTGCGGAGGTCGTGCAAGAGGTGCCACTTGTCCTTCCCCGGCTTTTTGATGACGAAGACCGGAGAATTCCAAGGGCTACTGGTTTCAACAATATTTCCCTTTTCCAATTGTTCTTGCACGAGTTCCTGGAGCGCCTTTAATTTGGTTTTGCTGAGCAGCCACTGATCGATCCAGACTGGCTTATCTGTCAGCCAATTCAGCTTCTGGACCGGGTGCTCTTCAGTGGCTGCCACTAAAAACCCTGGGAAGAGTCAGGGATATTTAGTTCAACTCCCCATTGAGACAGGGCATCCCGTCCCCACAGGGTGTACCCTGTGTCTGCAACAAACGGGCGTATTGTCTCCAGTCTCCCATTTGGCCCCTCAATTTGTACCATGCCTTTTGAGATTTTAGTGAATTGAGTTCCTCGGATGCCTGAGACCTTGCTGGCCATGGTTTGCAATTCCCACTGCTGTGGCCATTTGTGGGGCAGAATAAGGGTGACGTCCGCCCCTGTGTCCATCATCCCTTGCATTTGGATCTTTTCGTCTCCCTGCCTGAGGGAACACCAGGCCAATAGTTTTTCTTCCTTTAGAGCTTCAAGCCAATAAACTTGTAATTCTTTATCGTTCCAAGGCCGATGTGCTTTTGGAGACAGGTATCTTTCAGGGATCAATTTAGCTACAATTCGGCCCTTAGGCAGGAAGAGAGGCGGATGGACACAGCGCACCAGAAGTTGAGCTGGTTCTGAGGAAGGGAGAACTTCCCCAGGAGCAACTTCAACTTCAGGGGGCGTGTATTTGTCAACCCCAACAAGGAACTTACTGGTCGTTGTCCGGATACGGTAAAGCTGAGTCAAGTCCAGTGAGGTCAGATTCAATGGGAAAGAGGTCCAATCCGAGTGTCTGAAATGATGAGGAAAGCGTAAAACACAAAATAAATCAGAGCCTCTCCTCACGACATCCACCACCCCGCACCTCATGAGATTTCTCCTTCTGCTCTCTGACAGAACAGAGGTTCATCTTCATTTTTGTCCACGCGCGGGATGAGGCCGCTCTGGGCTCTTAGTTTTTTTGCTGGCTGCTCATGGGAAAATCTCCTGCTGCTCTTTGGGGAAAAGGGGCTTTAGGGTTATTAGGGGTTCCTCCTCCCACTCTCACACTTCTCCCCCCACTCGTTGTTCCCCCCAAACTGGGACACCGCGCAGCGATGTGCCCAAATTGCCCACATCTGTAGCATTGAATGCTAGATGTTCGCGGCATGTTGCTGGGCGGTTGAAGAGGACCGGTGGTGCTTCTTGGGAAAGATGGTGGAGGAAACGATTCGTCTTGGACCGGGAAGGCTCTTCTGGGGGGTCTCTGGGTGGTAGGGTCCGGAGTCATGGCTGATTGTTGAATTGTACAAACTCTTAGCAGGTCATCTATGGTTGGTGTAGGTTGGAGAGGGAGGGACAGGATGATCTGTTGGCACACGTTGTTGGCATTCTGTTGTGCCAGCATAAGGACCATCTTTTCCCTTACGGAAGGGTCGTCGATTTGTCTTTCTACGCTCTCCTCCAGCCTATAAACAAAGTCTGCAAACGGTTCTTTCGGGCCTTGCTTGATGTCAGAGAATTTCTGCAACTGTCCTTTCAATGGTGTAGTGTAAAATGCTTTCTTTGCCAGAGCTTGTACTTGTTCCAGAACTACCCTTGGGATCTTTTCTGCCTGAATGTTTGGCTTTGTCCAGTCCCCTTCGCCGCACAAATGATCTATGGTTATATTATTTGTGTCAGCATCAATGGCTGTCTCGGGGTCGCGAAGGAGATCCAGCAGGAGAGTTTTTAATGAAATTTTCCATGTTGACTCCCACAGATGGTACTCTGGGGAAGTCAACAGCCACCTAAACAGGTCTTTAATGTCACTGGGCACCAATACATTCAAATTGAAAGTGGCCGTTAAGAGGCCTTTGAAACACTTCTCCTGCCAAACTCCTTGGCTGATCTGCACAATTCTTTTTTCGCCGAATACGGCAGTGGTTGCCAATTAACAAATTGCCCGTGGCGACCATAGGTCACTGGAGTGGCAAATGGGACTGTCTCCTGTTCTGGGTTCTGGCTCCCCGGCTTACCACTTCCGGACACCCAGGCGTGGGAATCGGAAGAGGAGGCATGGGAACCAGGAGCCGGAAGGGAGTGGGCAGGGCCATGCACAGGAAGGAGGGAGGGGTCAGGTGTGGGAACCAGAAGACGGGAAGGTTGGGAAGCAGAGGGTGGAGCCGAGGGATAGGTGGGAGGAGAAGGGGGTGTGACTGTAGGGAAAATTGATGTTTGGGAACAGGAGGGACTTCTGGAAGGGTAGGAGGGATCATCGAAGGGGTGGGACAAAGGAGAGGGAGGAAGGGCAAGGGAATTGGGATGGAAGGGGTTGTGCTTTCTGGAAGTGGTGGGAAAGAAGGGATTGTGGGGAGAAGGAGACCAAGATGGAGGGTCTGCCACGAGGCGACCGCCATCTTGAGGATCCGGGGAACGATCACGATGGCCATTTTGGGAATAAAAGGAATAGCTGTCTTCGCAGGGAAAGGCACTTAGGGAATGGTGCTTGGAATAAAGCTTGGGTTTAACAACTGGGGAAGAGGGATAGGAAGGAGGGCTAGGGGAAGGGTCCTGCGAGGCTGTGCGCCGACCCCGTGGGCTAGGGTTCCGAGTAGACAGAGGGGAGCGGGAAGGACGCTCCGTATTCTGGAGGCCCCCTCGCAAGGCTTCGAACTCTTGTCTTTCTCCCTTCGGTCTACTTGGAGTAGGGGTAGAGGGTTTAGGAGTGAGGGATGAGGATGATAGGGCACGGGAAACTACTGGGGAAGCAAAACGTACAGACCAGGGTGTAATTGGGATCTTAACTCTGGGCTGTTTGTTCATCTCCCTTTCCTCCTGTCGGTGGCTAACTGCAACCCTAATTTTCATCAGCAGCTGAAAAAACTTGTCACCTGAGCGGTCACCCTTGACCGTCAGCTCAGACATTTTAGCCCTGACCAAGTTCCAAAAATTGAGATCATTCACTTTGTTGACCGAAATGTCTGGGAGATGAACAAACACCCATCTAACAAATCTTTTCAACTCTCCTTTCTTAAAATCTACCCCACAACTAAAAAGGGAAGCCCCAACTTCGTAATAGAAGTCCTTTTGGGAAGTGGACAACCTGGTGCCCATGGTTTCCACTACCCCCCCAAAACCTGGGATTCCGCCTCTACCTTTGGAAAAATGAGAAACTAAAAACAAACGCTTCCTGGTACCGCCAACGGGCCCCCAACCACCCACTGGCTAGGATCACCCACCCGGGGAAACTCTCTTTTCCCCACACAAAATTTTTTCCTCACTGCCTCTCTGCGGTCCGCACTGGGTCCAGGAAAGAAAAATCCTCTAGTAGGGTCTTTGGTCCTGGAAAAGGATCCCTCAGGGCGCAGAGGGACTGCCCTTTTCGTGTCTCCGGCAGCATTCTCGTGCAGAAAGTGAGGCGCAGGCTCAGAGACTACTGACACGCCACTGAGCCGCTCCGCTTCCTTCCTTGAGCTGCAGCTCACTCTGTGAGGTCCGTGCTGCTCCCGACGACGTCAAAAGCTGCCGCAATGGGCCCCACGTTGGGCTCCAGTTGACGCAGCGCAGAAACTTGGGTCTGGCCGTTGAAAAGGGGGAGAAAGGTGAGGGGGGCTCCGAGCCCTTCAAGCCTCACCTGCCCGGCTAGGTGAAGGGGAGATCCGTCTGCCAGCTGTGCGCGTCAGATTGCTTGGTGCACCAGTGGCTTCTGTCCTCTTGAGGAAAGTGGAGTCTCCCGGTTGCTAAGCAACCACAACTGCACAGAACCCTAGTTCTTCCGAGTCGCAGAAGGATTGAAGTGAGGAATAAAAGGACGGACCCTTCTGCCAGTTTAGTCCACGAGTATCGCTTTATTCCAATGCCAAGGAGGAACAGGTGTAGCAGCACTCCCTGCAACTCCCACGGGGACTGGCAGACAGAGCCGAGGAGCACAGTGTGGAGGGGTTTTTTAAAGGGGGGTTGTCTTAGGGGGGGGGGTACAACTCACAGACCAATGGGCTCTCTTGAGGGGAGGGCTCATGGAGCTCAGGGAAAATGGGGCTTAACTTGGGATGATTGGCATTTACAAAGTCCATAGGGGCGTCGAGGAAAAGGGGGATTTCCAGAGTGGGTGTATACAGCTTGGGATGATTGGCAGCTTAAGGGGATGGGGTCAGGGATGACAGGCAGGGAAAGAGCTAGAACAGGGGAGGAGGCATACCCAAATACAGAGCTCATGGGAGGAGATTGGGGAGGGGATAACCAGATAACAGAACTCTTTAAACTTTGTAGGGGAATCTGGGACAAACCATTCAAACGGGGGAAAACAAAGAACAGTTGGAATAATTAGCAAAGTAAGAACAAAATCACACTACCACACTTATCAATTATTAGGAACTTTTTAATCACTATGACATATGCTTTTGTGACAAATACTCTTTTCTATGCCATTGTTTTGCAGGAGCGGGACTTAACAGCCAGATCAATATGATCAAGTGAAGCCATTTATTACGCAGACCTCTGCATTCTTATACCCTAAAAGCTCTATCCTCACACGTTACAGGATGCTTTACAATTGGTCAATCCCTAGAAGCACGCATCTTTCTACTGGCAGTGATTGGCTTACATTTTCGGTTCATACAGCAGTTTTTGCAAGTCTCTGCACTGAACTTTCCCATCCGTGTTTACATTTAGGGAGTTTGGGGAGTTGTTTCCCTTATCGCTCCTTCCTTCTTCCCGTCCTTGGTGAGCTTGCTTATTCTGCTGAATACGCTGTGTT
>VZRF01015378.1:0-31848 GCA_013396875.1 Vireo altiloquus | reverse complement strand
AATCCTCTAGTAGGGTCTTTGGTCCTGGAAAAGGATCCCTCAGGGCGCAGAGGGACTGCCCTTTTCGTGTCTCCGGCAGCATTCTCGTGCAGAAAGTGAGGCGCAGGCTCAGAGACTACTGACACGCCACTGAGCCGCTCCGCTTCCTTCCTTGAGCTGCAGCTCACTCTGTGAGGTCCGTGCTGCTCCCGACGACGTCAAAAGCTGCCGCAATGGGCCCCACGTTGGGCTCCAGTTGACGCAGCGCAGAAACTTGGGTCTGGCCGTTGAAAAGGGGGAGAAAGGTGAGGGGGGCTCCGAGCCCTTCAAGCCTCACCTGCCCGGCTAGGTGAAGGGGAGATCCGTCTGCCAGCTGTGCGCGTCAGATTGCTTGGTGCACCAGTGGCTTCTGTCCTCTTGAGGAAAGTGGAGTCTCCCGGTTGCTAAGCAACCACAACTGCACAGAACCCTAGTTCTTCCGAGTCGCAGAAGGATTGAAGTGAGGAATAAAAGGACGGACCCTTCTGCCAGTTTAGTCCACGAGTATCGCTTTATTCCAATGCCAAGGAGGAACAGGTGTAGCAGCACTCCCTGCAACTCCCACGGGGACTGGCAGACAGAGCCGAGGAGCACAGTGTGGAGGGGTTTTTTAAAGGGGGGTTGTCTTAGGGGGGGGGGTACAACTCACAGACCAATGGGCTCTCTTGAGGGGAGGGCTCATGGAGCTCAGGGAAAATGGGGCTTAACTTGGGATGATTGGCATTTACAAAGTCCATAGGGGCGTCGAGGAAAAGNAAAGTGGAGTCTCCCGGTTGCTAAGCAACCACAACTGCACAGAACCCTAGTTCTTCCGAGTCGCAGAAGGATTGAAGTGAGGAATAAAAGGACGGACCCTTCTGCCAGTTTAGTCCACGAGTATCGCTTTATTCCAATGCCAAGGAGGAACAGGTGTAGCAGCACTCCCTGCAACTCCCACGGGGACTGGCAGACAGAGCCGAGGAGCACAGTGTGGAGGGGTTTTTTAAAGGGGGGTTGTCTTAGGGGGGGGGGTACAACTCACAGACCAATGGGCTCTCTTGAGGGGAGGGCTCATGGAGCTCAGGGAAAATGGGGCTTAACTTGGGATGATTGGCATTTACAAAGTCCATAGGGGCGTCGAGGAAAAGGGGGATTTCCAGAGTGGGTGTATACAGCTTGGGATGATTGGCAGCTTAAGGGGATGGGGTCAGGGATGACAGGCAGGGAAAGAGCTAGAACAGGGGAGGAGGCATACCCAAATACAGAGCTCATGGGAGGAGATTGGGGAGGGGATAACCAGATAACAGAACTCTTTAAACTTTGTAGGGGAATCTGGGACAAACCATTCAAACGGGGGAAAACAAAGAACAGTTGGAATAATTAGCAAAGTAAGAACAAAATCACACTACCACACTTATCAATTATTAGGAACTTTTTAATCACTATGACATATGCTTTTGTGACAAATACTCTTTTCTATGCCATTGTTTTGCAGGAGCGGGACTTAACAGCCAGATCAATATGATCAAGTGAAGCCATTTATTACGCAGACCTCTGCATTCTTATACCCTAAAAGCTCTATCCTCACATGTTACAGGATGCTTTACAATTGGTCAATCCCTAGAAGCACGCATCTTTCTACTGGCAGTGATTGGCTTACATTTTCGGTTCATACAGCAGTTTTTGCAAGTCTCTGCACTGAACTTTCCCATCCGTGTTTACATTTAGGGAGTTTGGGGAGTTGTTTCCCTTATCGCTCCTTCCTTCTTCCCGTCCTTGGTGAGCTTGCTTATTCTGCTGAATACGCTGTGTTCGACACGGAGGTTGGATTGCATTTTCCCAGGCACACTGTGCAGGCTGCATTGTTCACATGTCCCAGATCCTGTAAGAAATTCTCCTCTACAAAGCCCCCTTCTTTTCTTTGAACAATCCAGACCCGTTTAACAGCGCTTTCAGCCATGTTGACTACACACTTCAAAATACAAGGAGCAATAGATAGCACTACCAAAATTACTATAAGCACTAATATCTTTCAGAATTTTTGGTCGTGTTTCTCTTGGGATTCTTTTAATCTTTCCCCATTAGTTCAGCCTCTCCTCTCAATACTTTTCTTACATTTGAAGTACNCTCAGAATTTTTGATGTGATGTTTATTTGTTTCCCTGACCAACAAGCTAGCCTTTTTAATTGTTTCAGGGCTTGTGATGCAGCTGTACCAGGAGTAAATATGGATGCTATGACTACACTAGGTCGATTCCAGAGGCCTACATTGTCTTTACAGTCTGGACCTAACTGGTGTACACTTCTCTTTCTCCTTGTCTGAGTTGAATTTCTTTTAATAGTCAATAACTGTTGTAGACTGGGTTTGAACATGGTAAGTTTCCCCAGATAACATGGCCCACCGAAGGCGTTGCTAGGAATTGCATGCCATGCATGGTTTCCACAAATTAAAAAGATTCCTGGTGGAAGCATCCTAACAGACTTGTTTGATCCACCCCGAGCATTCCCTACCTGTGTCCAATTGGAACAGTATGCTGTCAAGTTGTTTTACCAAGCTATAGTAGGGCTGACATTCATGCCAGCATCTCCAGAGCGCGACATAAAAAAGTGAAAATATTGGCAGATAATGATCCTAACAGATCCAATTCCTGAGGTTCCATCCCTGTCTTATTCAAGAACCTCTCAATCATAGTTGCTCTAAAGCCCTCACCATTACGTCGGATTTGATTGTTACCATTACAGATGGAGACTTGTACCTCACGCTAAATTTTGATGTTACACCATTCATCCTCTGCCTGACTATTTCTCAACTTCACATATTTTTCCACTTGTCTCCCTTACCCTTGTCACCTCTGATTGGCCCCAAAGTGGGCCAAGAGACACTTCCTAGACAAAGTACAAGAAGCAGGTATTTGCTTTATTCAGTGTGCTGGGTGTGTGGGGCTTCCAAGCACGCACACACCCCAGCAACACAGCAGCTTTCAACATATGGTTGCAGTTTATGCATATTCATTGTTTTCTCTAGAAAAGGTGTGGTTATGAAAACTATGTCTTTGAACTCATTATTATCATTAGCATACGCATTGTGCAGGCACAGTGCTCCCTGGTGTTTGCGAGGAGGAAAGCTCGGTGGTCTTTTGATGAAGGCTGCATCTTCTTCCTCTCTTTGCACTTTTCACCTTTCTTTCCTAGGCATGTGCAATCTCTTGATAGCTGTTTCATCAGTTTCTCTACTGCTTTTAGCAAGATTTATCCTTAATTTCTGCAAGCTTTGTTCCCTGTCTCTTGCCAAGTTATTCATCTAGCTTCTACAATTAGGTCACAATGTATCTTATTCTAGCTTCAGTAAACCCAAGCATGCCCAAGTATAATAATTTTAACCCTTTCACCTCCCCATGCCCATGCTGCCCATCCACTTCCCCAGACCAGGGAAATGCAGAAAAACACAAAATGATCTAGGAAATACAGTCACCAGGGCTGCCTGAGCCATCCCCCTACCTGAAGGGTGGGAGGTTGTGCAGAGCCGGGAGTACCCAGGAGGTTGCAGGTCATCTTTTCCAGGAGGTGAGAGGTAGGAGGGCAGGAGCTGCAAGCAGGTTTTCTTTGAGACAGGGAGCAGAGAGAATTTTGCGTCCCAGCAGCTCTGTGTGTGTGCTGGATGGACTCTGGGCTGAGCAAGGTGGGAGAGGTGCATGTACACGTCCCTGGAAACTGCTGAAACGCCAACTTGCAGCAGTCATGTGTGTATGTGTTTAGAACCACCTTTAATGCTGGCAGCCACGTGTGAGCTAGGAAATGTAAACTAGAAGACTGGGAACAAGCCCCAGAAATTGGTTAAAATGGGATGGATTTCTCCAAGCATCTAAAAATCCCTTTTGGTTTTGCTTTAGGAAATCAACACTGAAGTGATTCTCAAGGTGTTGGCATTTCTTTTAATGTAGTTTTTGGTGAGTCACTGGCTCAGTACCTTTATTGCAGCTGCTGTTGGCTGAGCAGCTGCCCCTGATTTACCTATGAGGTCCCAGTTTCTTCACTGCTTCTCACAGCTCATAGATTTGCTGGAATCCCAGTGGTGCAGTAATGCACTGGAACTTTCTGGTTAATGTTAAGTCTTGCCAGATTATTTTTATGAGGTTAAATTCCAGTGAATCTGTACTAAAAAATTGAGGCCCTGAAGCACAAGAAGCTGTGCTGAAGAAACCTCTGGCCTTTGTGTGCCCTTGCCTGTACCTGTTCAAGTGTTCCCCTGCTGTACTCCCAGTGCTGCCTGTCAGAGTGGTGGGGATGGGCAGATCCAAAGAGCTGGAGTTAAACCCCATGGAGCCATTTTGGAGCAGGTAGGAGGGAGTGAGGCAGAGCTGCTCAGGGATGGAGGTAGGAACTGAAGCCTTGACAAGGAAAGGTGTCTGATAATCAAAATCCTCTGCTTTTCCTATGACAACAGCTGTCATTGGTGATTCCTGCTGTTTGCAGGGAGTTAAAATTCCCTTGAGGATTTCCTACTGGGAGAAATGAGATCCATTTCATGAGAGGAGTCTTTGAAAGAGAACTATGAGAAATGAGGATGCTGCAGCGATCGCTGAGGAGCGATGGGAATGGAGAGCCCATGGAGAGTGAATGTTGTCTGCTGAGTCTCCTGATGTCCCTGATCTAATGCTGTGCTGTCGCTAAGTGACCTCATTCTGATTTAAACTGTCTCAATGTGCTGAAAGTGCACATTGAAGCACAAAATGCATGTGGGAAGCTTCATGTTCCCAAGGGAATGCTTTAAGTATGTGCAGCTTGTGAACTACACAAATCTTCACAAAAAATTCCCACAGAAACCTGCTGGGTCATGATTCTGGGCTGGGAGTGTCAAGAAAGTGGCATCTTCAGTGCCACCTCCATAGTTATTTTCCTTGGAGCTCTCAGGATCAGGATGAAATGGTGTTCACGCCCCACAGGCAAAGCATGGAGCAGGATCAGTGCTGTAACTGTGTTTTCCTGCTCTCAAGGATGCCCTGGAGTGCTCTGGCTCATGGCAATTTATTCTGTGTGTAACAGCTTCCTGTGCCTGGCTGTGCAGCTGGGACAGTCTCTGGGCATCCCATGGAATCCCTGAGGATGCAGAAGACCTGTGAAACCCTTGGGTCCAACTGCTGCCTTAGCACTGCCAGGGTTACCCCCGGTTCACATCCCCAAGTGCCACATCAGGAAATGTCACTGAGTGACATGAAATGGGGTGAGGGTTCCAGGCACCAACAGTGTCATTGCTCACTGGAAATGGGGCTGGGGGTTCCCAGAGGGCCTCCAACACCCCTTCCTTTCTCCCTGGCCTCCCCAGGAAGAATGGCTGCTCTGAAGAGCGCAATGTGCAGGGAGAGCAGCCCAAAGCTACACTTGGGACCATTTCCATGTGGTTTGGGGAACCTATGCCCGAAACACCTTGAATGCCCATGTGCTCAGCACCTTTTCCTTTGGGTTTTTATGCAGCTTGAAACAGATTTCAGGATCTTCAGTGAATTATCCCAGCCAGAGACCTTTTTGCTGACCCAAAAGTAGCTTTTAAACCCCAGACTCACAGGGTTTGCAGTATTTTCCAGCAGCAGTGAGAGACACAATAGAAGATCCTGTTCAGTGACACAGCTGTCCATGAGCGTCAGGTCAACTGGGACATCCCTTGTTGTCATATGTTTTCCTCTCTCAGAGGAGGAAAAACCACTTGGCTTTCCCATATGGTATTGACTGAAGCTGTGAAGTGCAATCCAGAGCGTCTCCAGACCGTTGGTGATTGGGGCTGTGATGTTTAGTGCTCAGACAGCATTCCAGCCTGTCTGCTCCAGGGATGGATGTGCTTTTTCACAGTTACTCAGGCTGGGTATCCCACTCACTCATTGCTTCTCCTGATGAAACTTCAGGATCAGCAAGTCCCTGAAGCTCAGGGAAGAGAAGAGATGAGTTTAAGGGGAGAATATTTCCATACAACACACAAAAGAGATACTGAAGCTTTTTCTCAAAGCAGAATTTCAGTTATGTTCAGAGGTACCAACTCAATGAAGCTCTATGAAATAAAATCTGCATGGAATGATACAGGTGCTTCTCCACAAGGCAGGAAATATTAATTACTGGGGCGTTAATGAATGGCATGGACTCTCCTGACTCTGCTCAATTTGTTTTCCTTCAGGCTGAGGCAGCCAAACTGATTCCCACCTGTGGGAGTGCAAAATGTTGCCAGGGAGGATGGCTTTTGTTGGTGTGGGGCTCTGGGGGAGACAGGAGTACCCCAGGTCTAGCAGTAAGTAAAACAAAAGAGCAGGAGACAAATAAAGGGGAGAAGTCGAGGCAAAAGTAGGACAGTTAACAGAAGATTAAGAAAAGAAGTTGTAATCAGTGACTGCTTGAGATGCTAAAGATGTAATCCTAGAAGTTGAAATTTGTGGTTGTTGAACTGCTAGCTTTGAACCAGTATATAAGATGTACTTTGTACAATAAAAGTTGGTTTTGCATGTTCCCGAGGGAGTCCGTGTTTCAATCACCGATACCCACGAGTTTCACCACAGCCACAGAATTCCAACAACAATGGTCAGAGATCATGCAGATCACCACTGGCTCCAAAGAGCTAGATAAACTGCTTGAAGGTCAGCATTCTATTATTTCTTTTCTGCTTAACTTCAATTATTGGGGTAGGGTGTAGAACGACGACGTTGTTGTTGGCCTTAGCTAGGCCTGGTCCTTCTACAAAAGGCTCAGAGTTCATGGATTGATGATCAGAAGGCTTTATTTATAGATAGATAAGTAGATAGATATTAATAAAAGGATGATTGAGAGAGAGAGAGATCAGCAGCTTCCTCGAGCAGGTTCGGGAGCTGCGATCATCTCCATGTCTCTCTGTGTCTGTGTGTGCAGCACCAGCATGGAATGCACAACAAGAACAGAGAGGAGACTTTCGATTGGTCAGGGCAAACACCTTACCATAAACATTTCTCATATTTACATTCTTTTCTCCTGCGAACTACTGAGAGTTCCCTTTAGAAATGGAGTTGACTATTACAATTGAAAACAGGTTAGAAAGAAATTGCTTTTTCCAGCTTGTCTCTGAAATTTCTCAAAAATCCACTGCCAAGTCATGACCACAGTAGGGTTTTCCCAGAAACATAATCCTTGCAAGGAACCCCATAAGACAAGTCCTGGTTGGATGAAAGACCTCTAGGACTGCTCTTGAATAATTGCCTTTATTTTAAAAGCTGCAGAAATAGTTTTTAACCCTTTTAGTTATGGTGCAAGACCAAGAGCTGTCCATTTTTGGATGTTTCTGGTATATTTAGGTCCTAGATGTGTTTAGGGAAAACAAAACCAGGTATCACCATCTCCCCATTGCTCTGGTAACCCAAAAATGGAAACAAGCAATTTCAGCTCTTCAGTGTCTTCAAAAACATACGTGAACTTCTTATCCGCAGCATGAAAAATCCTCAGGATGACAATCACTTTCCCCATTCAGTTTTGAAACTTTCAGCCAAATTAAGTGTTTGAATGTAATATTTTATATGTGGTGTACCTATCTATCTGCCTACCTATCTGCCTATTTATCTATCTATATCTTTAGCATGTGATCTTTTAATTTTTATTATTCGTCATTATTACTATTTTCTCTTTAGGAGAAATAGAGACAGGTTCCATAATGTAAGAAAAAAGTTCCTAGTAAGCCCCTGCATTGCTCAATTAGAATGTTAAAAGAGTCAATCACCGGTTGATTGTCCTGTACTTATCTCCCTAACTGTTGCTAATTATACTCCCTTTTTCCTCATATCTCATTTTCACTGCTTCCTGGAATGGTGCTGGAGACCAAGAGGAGGCAGGCGTATGCAAATAAGAGGGACCTCTGGCATCATGTGATCATATTTTGGAATAAAAGCCACTTGGAACAATGAGCCATCACACAATCAGAGGACCTAAAGACACCCCAGACTGAAGAATAAGTAGATGCATCTCCTAATCCTGACTTGGGCTTTTTCTGCCTTGTCACACTGACCTTCGAGGAATTGGGCTACTGTGTACCCTGGACTTCGACTACAAAAAGTGCAAGTCTTCCAAACCTTCCAAAGTGGGGATGGTATATAGACATCTGGTGCATTGCACTCTAGCAACAGACTGACATGCCTTTTTTCTTGTCTGGATTGCTAAGTGGGAAGTAGGATAGTGGGAGTGCATCCTGTTGGGACCTCCTGCCCAGCTGCTTTATATAATAAAGAACTGAATATTAATGAAGGCTTTACTGCTTTACCTGGGGTATTGTCGGGATAGCCATGCCCAGAGTGGGCCCTGTGGACAAGATGACCACCTGCTTTGAGGGACCATTGGGAACTGCTGGCTACTCCTGAACCCTGGGATCAGCGTGGGACTAGCAATGCGGAGGAGCGCCAGAGTGGTAAAAACTGGTGGCAGCAAGTGAGTGAGTGAATGAGTGAGTGAGTGAGACGAGGGCCGGCAGCTTGGACCCGGGACGTGAGTGGGGACCCCCAAGTACCGCAGTTCTGGACTCCTGCGAAGGGGCCGGCCGGGAACGGGGGGAAGCGAGTGGAACAGAGGAGTGATTGAGGCGCTTCCTTAGGGATAAAGCAGGTCCCTTCTGGGTGTGTGGGGGTTCTGTAGCTGCAAAGACCACGAAAAGGGGTAGGTCCTTGAGCCTGATAGGCCTCGCAGGGCGTTCAGAGAGGGAAGTCTCACCCATAGTTTGGGCAAGGCTTGGCAGGAAGTTCGAGCTTGCTTGGCAGGGAGATCGAGTTTCTTGCTTGACAGAGAGAATGAGTTTGTCAGGTCTGGTTGGGAGATCAGGCAGGAGGTCTCGGACGGAGTTTGGGCAAGGCTTGGCAGGAAATTCGAGCTTGCTTGGCAGGGAGATCGAGTTTGTAGGGAGTTCAGGCGGGAAGTCTCGGCCAGAGTCTGGGTAAGGCTTGGAAGGAAGTTTGAGCTGGCTTGGAAGACAGATCGAGTTTGACAGGTCTGGTAGGGAGTTGAGGCAGGGAGTCTCAGCCAGAGTTTGGGCAAGGCTCAGCAGGACGTTCGACCTTGCCTGGCAAGGAGACTGAGCTTGTCAGGCCTGGTAGGGAGTTGAGGCAGGACAGGCTTAGCCGGAGTTCGGGCAAGGCTCGGCAGGACAAATTACTGGCACTACCATCTAACTCAAGTGGAAATGGACTAAGACTGCCACTTAGGGGAAGTGGAGATTGACCAGCATCACCATATGAGGCAAATAAGAACTTTAATGATTTCAGAAAACCTGAGGTTTCACAAAACAACAGAAGGTGTTATTATTGCGGTGAGATAGGGCACCTGAGAAAGAACTGTAAAAAGCTTCAGTTTGACAAGGCAATGGATAAAGATCAAGAAGCCCTGGAAAAGGTTTTGAGGGGAGATGACTAGGGGTGTCAGGGGCTCTATAAGTTAAAAAGAAACCAAAAACCAAACCAAAACAAAAAAACCCAAAAAACCAAAAAAACCCCACACCAATAAAACCCCACACCAATAAGCCACCAAGAAGGGCACTTGGGGAACTTTGAAGTAGGTTCCCAATATGAAAAATTTGAGCTCCTAGTTGACACAGGGGCAGATACGTCCAGCATAAACAAGTTACCAGTAGGGGTCACCACTGAAAAAAAAAAAAAAGACTGCGAAGTGTTAAAGGCAGAGATAAGACCATTTAAAGTATCTGTGATTGAGAATATAGAAATTAAGGAGAATTCAAGACAATGTCTGGCAGACTTCATCTATCTGCCAAATTTAGAAAGTAATCTATTTAGAAAAGATTTGCAAGTTCAATTGGGGGTAGGGATTATCCCAAAGGATGGAAAAATGGTGGTGCAGATTATGTGGCTGACCCAGGGGGACATAGAGGAAATAGACCCCAGAGTATGGGCAGAAGAAGGCAAATGTAGATACTTAAACATCCCGCCAATAAAAAGAGAAATGCAAAGAGATACAGCCCCTATCCAAGTCAAGCAATATCCAATATCCCCTGGAGGCAGGAGAGGCCTATATTAGTTGTAAGAAAAGTGAAAGGGAAATACAAGCTAGTTCAAGACTTTCAGGAAGTGAACAAGAAGACCATTACTCGGCACCCCGTGGTATCCAACCCCTGTACCCTTTTCAGCCAAATTCCAAAGGAGCATGCCTGGTTTACAATTATAGACTTGAAAGATGCTTTCTAGGCGTGCCCACTGGCAGAAGAGTATCGCGACTGGTTCACGTTTGAGTGGGAAGATCCTGACAGAAGCAGAAAGTAACAGCTAAGGTACACGCCTCCCACGGGGGTTTACAGAGTTCACCCCTGAGGAAAATGTTCAGATCTTGCAGTACGTAGATGACCTGTTAGTATCTGGAGAAGGGCGAGACTGGGTAAAAACCACCAGTATTTGACTGCTGAATTTCCTTGGAAAAAGGCCTAAAAGGTATCCCCAGAAAAATTACAATTTGTAGAATCAGAGGTGACCTACCTAGGTCACATAATTAGAGATGGGTACAAGAAACTAGGTCCTGAGAGAATCTCTGGTGTTTTGTCCATCCCAGCTCCCAAGACATCAAGAGGGATGTGAAGAAGTTACTAGGCCTGTTTAGTTATTCTAAGTTGTGGTTAGACCAATACACCAAAAGTGTGAAGTTCCTCTACAATAAATTAGTAGACTCTGAGCCCATAAAGTGGACAGAAGAAGATGAGGAACAATTGCAAGTTCTGAAAGATAAACTATCCTCAGCACCTGTTCTAAGCCTGCCTGACCTCAAGAAAGAGGTTTACCGGTTTGTAAGCACAGAAGGGGGAATCGTATTTGGAGTGTTAACTCAAGAGGGGGAAAGTTGCAAGAAGCCAGTAGCCTACCTCTCAAAACTACTGGACCCAAGTAGCCAGGGGGTGACCAGCTTGCCTCCAGGCAATCACAGTGGTGGCTATCCTGATAATAGTTAACCCTGCAAGGGAAAACTAAAGTCCATACTCTTCATGATCTCAAAACGGTTCTAAGTCAAAAGGCTCAGCAGTGGTTGACTGACTCTAGAATATTAAAAGTATGAGATCATCCTAATGAACACAGGTGACTTAGAAATAGTCACCTCCAAATGTCTAAACCCTGCAATAATAAATCTACAGACCAAAGTGAGGAAGATTTAAAGGATGTACCGCTACCCTACAGAAGATTCCTTTTTATAGATAGGTCCCCAAGAGTCACAGAAGGAAAAAGAGCCTCAGGAGAGGCTGTGATAAATGGGGAAAACATGAAGATCGCAGAAAAAGGGAAGTTGCCCTCGAAGTGGTCAGCCCAATGCTACGAAGTCTATGCTTTGAAAAGATTAGACCTGTTAGAGGGAGACCAAGGCGAGAAAATTTGGGAGGAGCGTGGCTACTTAAACTCCAAAGGGAAGAACCTAGTACCTGAGAGGCTGATAAAACTAGTACTAAAATCCTTGCAAAACCTGCAAAGATAGCTGTGGTGCATATAAAAGACCATCAGAGGAAGAGGAGGAGAAAAAAAAAACCCAAAAACAAACAAAAAACCAAACCAAACAAAAAAAAAACAAAACCAAAAAAAACCCCAAAGAAACAAAAAACCAAAAAACCCAAAAGAACCCCAAAAAACAAAAAAGGGAAACCGATTAGCAAATCACATAGCTAAAGAAGCGGCCTTAGACTCAGGAGACCAAGTAAAGACTTTGAGAGTAGAAGTAACACCAAGTGGAGAAAGAAGAAGAGAAGAGCCAATATTCAGTAAAAAGGAATTAAAAACAATAAAAGAACTAGAATTACATCAAGGGGAGCAAAGGGAAATAGTTAACCCCTGACTAAGCAGCTGTGCCAGAGATGGGCAGCCTTTCCACTAAGAGACTTCCCAATATCCAGTCTAAACCTCCCCTGGTGTCATGTGAGGCTGTTTCTTCTCATCCATTTAAAATGGTTCCAATCATTCCATTCTCTCTTCATCAACACATGTTGCATTTTTTCCATCTGTTCTTATGTCACCTGAAGATGTGAGTTTGTATTCCAGTCTTTTGGCAAAGCTCCTGGCTAAGTCATGTGGATGAAGTTGTCACTCAAGGTTCATCCCTTTTTTTCCCCTGATTTTGCAGGTATGCCCTGTCTGGTAGCGATGTCCTGGACAATGAAGCCTCTGCCAGGGCTTTAATACTGACCACCAGACCCAGCTTCTGGATCAGGCCTCAGCCATAATGGCTCAGTCATGGTAATTACATTGATTTAATGGATTTTATTCCCATGTAGGATTAGCCTTTTGCTTCTCCAGGGAACCAGCTTGCTCCATGGACAGTCAGGTGTCAGCAATATGTCTTGCTGCTGCAATTCCAGGTGCCAGTGACTGGCTCCAGCTGACATGGTTGTACAAACACGGGTAATTAATGATTCCTCAGTGCCAGACTGAAGAGCAACTTTGAAACGCAGTTTATAACTGTAGAAACATTGTTGATGATTTCTAAACTCCCAGGAGACTTTTGAAGGGAACTTGGGATTGGAAGCAAGACTTACAGCCCTGCCTGCCCTGTACCAGGTACACACTGCTGATCATGGCTAGTGCCACGGCCCTGTACTTCACAGATTCCTAGGAAAGGGGGAAGGTTTCTGCCAGGCAGGTGCACCTGGCCAGATTCCTGTGGACAGTGCTGGACCTGGCTGATTAAGTGAACATCCAAGTGGGTTTTATTGCCAAAGCAAAACTCATTGGTTTTCTTGCAAACCCCATCAATTTGGTCCCAAGAGCTTTGTCACTCAGTCTCTGGTCCTGTTGGTTTGGAGGGGCTTGCTCCCTCAGTTATGGACACCAGGAGTACCCCTGTGTCCTTTTCCTCTGCTTTTCTGTTCTGATTGTGAAAAATAACTGGGTTTTGGTTGTTTCCTCTGCAGTTTGTCATGACCATCATTATAATGAAAACAGGTGGTGGCACAGGTTAATGGAGCTGCTACGTTTGCTGTAGATTCCAAAAAAACCCATGGGAAGGAATATCATCACTCATGCTTCCTCCACCGGGTGAGACAAGAGATGGTCATATCCCAGGAGCCTGATTTTGGAATGTTTTATGGAACTTACTGAGTAGCTTTTACTTCTGAGGTTTCCATAGTCTGTTCACGGCATATCCAACCTGTGCTTCACCTTAGTGCCACTCTGGGCTCTCAGTCTTCAGGGAAATGAACATCTTAGGCAGTTCTTACAGTTCCATTTAATGGTTTGTGGATTATGGTGATTTTCTGGAAGTAGGCTGTTCATCCTGGTCCATTTTCTTTCCTCTCCCTATCAGACTGTACCTGCAGAAAGGCCGAGGTGAGGCAGGATCTGCAAAATCTCTGACTATCTGTGTTTTGCCAAGGCTGAAGCTGTGTTTTCTCAGGACCTGTAAAATCTCTGACTATCTGTGTTTTGCCATGGCTGAAGCTGTGTTTTCTATCAGTGCCGACAGAGTGGGAGATGCTAAAGACTGAAAACACCATTTTTTCCCACGAATCCCAAGACTCTGTGTCCGTAAGAGGCTCCTTTCTTGGTGGCACCTTAGGGATTGTTCCCAAGGCAGCGGGAAGAGGAAGATGTGGTGTGTCAGCATGGGACTCGTCAGGACACACAGACATTTCTCCTTGGGCCACAGTCACAGATTAGATCAGTGTGCTTCCACAGGTCCTTCCTCCCAGAGGACCATACCCTTTGTGTTTTCTTGGATCCTACCATGATCACAGTGTAGTAAAATCTTGGTGGCTGTTTGGAACTTGGTGAATTTGAAGTAAAATTGAAGAGTTTGTCCACTAAGAGAAGAGGTAATTTATAAAATAAAGCAGAGTGGTATTCCACATGAGGGATTTGGGTTTGGTGATGATCCCAATCCATAACCTTTCTGTTCATTTTCTTTTGGATGCTGCAACCTGCTGTGTTGGGAGAACTGTTCCTTTACATTTCAGATTAATTTCCTGTATTTCATTGATGCTCCATGGAAATCTGCTTTTAATAAAAAGGACCATGAGGTTATTAATGACTTCACAGGTTCCTGGGATTCAAAGTGTGCATTCAAACCAAGGATTTTTTTGGCTGGCTAAGGCTGCACCAATCACCCAGAAATCTCAGTCTGTGTTTGTCTTTTCTCCCAGTTCTCCTGGGTTTGGGGTGCAGTGAAGCCCTGCCCTGTGTATCTCTTAAAAGAGTTTCTGAGGTTCAAAAGATTCTTTATATTTGACAATATTTATCTCAAACTTGATTTAAAAGGATAATGTGGTATCATTGTGGTTTTAGTTAGTACCTTTTAAAGTTGTTTACTTGAAGAAATTGTATCCCTTGGTTCAAGCTGGCAGTTCGTCTTTATTGTCTCTTCATTCTTTTAATTCCTTTTAATTATTTCTTAAGCAATTACTGTAATTAAGATATACAATAAGGAGAACAGCATTGCTGCCCTGCTGTATTGGAAAATTCAGCTCCTTGGAAGTCCATTTCCTTGGAGAGACTGAGATGACGGAAAGGAAATTCAGGGCAGTGGGAATTCAGTGAGGAGGGGAGAGGGGAGATTTCACAAAAGTGTTTGTCTTAGGTTACAATGTAAAGTGTAAACAAAAGTATGTATTCTTTCACCTTCTTCATAAGCTGTTAAAGCAGGTGGGGCATAGTTCCTCATCTCTTTGATGACTCATCCCCGAATAACTCCCTCCAGGAAATATCTTCTGCTAATGGGCCATCAAGGCATTACTGCATGACTCATAAATTACATCATTCCATTGTGAGATGCTCCCCCCAGGGGAAGGGACCAAGCATTCCTACCTGGATATGATCTGATGTTTGGAACATCACAGCCAGCTTTTTCTACTGGATTCCGACAGGACAAAAGCTACAAAGCACTGGACCTTCAGAGGAAGACTAGATCCTTCTACAGGATAACCACTTCAACAGAACCACATCCATTACTTCAGGACTGCAGCCACCATTTACTCAAACTGCTGCCACCACCCTGACTAACAGGGTGTCAGATTGTATCCTGACTCTGTCAGTTTAAGCCAGTGTTTTCTGCCTTTATTTTTAATTTCCCTATTAAATTGTAGTTCTGACTTGGAGTCTCGCACTGGTTTGTTTTCAAGCTAGTACAGTGTTTAATGCCAATTCTACTGGGTTTGGGTGCCCCCCACCCCAAAAAATGATCCTTGTTAAAGGGGACTTGAGGAAGCAGTTGGATGGGGGAGGCTGTGGTGTGTCCCCCAAATCATATTCAAGAATGCTGGGCAGTGTCAGCTTCACAGGGACATTATGGAGGGGCTGTGCTGGTACCCTCCAAATTCCAGCCAGAAATGCTGGGTGCTGCCAGACCTTTGGGATGCCCCAGAAAGGCTCCACTGCCTTATCCAGGTAGTTTTCCCATTATTTTCTAATGTGCTCAGACCCTGGAAATTCTTTATACCTCCACAAGATGAAAATCCCCTGGGAGCAGTTGGAATCAGAGCTAATCACACAAAAGTACATCCAGGAGAGGAAATGAGACGTTCCTACACAGATTCACTTTTCCCAATGTGTTTTTAATTTAAAGCAGAACCCTTCTCCTTTCCCCACATGACCTGACCCCCCTATCCCTTCTTCCTTCTCCATCCCTACTCTCCTACCCAACTGTGGTAGCTTAAACTTAGTTTGATGGACAGGTTTTTAAACTAATGAAAAAGCTGGTATTGCCTCTGTGATTTATGTATGTAAAGGAAGTTCCTTCTGTATTGTTCCTTCAAGTTCCTTCATGCCCCCAGGGAGTGGCTAACAAGGTGGGGGGCTCCGGCCCCATCCCGGAGAGGCCCTGAGGCCCCCTAGAGTGGCAGCACAGGGCTGAGCCGTTGGGAAAGCCACCCAGGAGCCAGGAGTAGCCATATGGCCAGAAAATCCCCTATTGAGCTGGGACCACGCGGCTGAGACAGATCTGAGGCCGCTGCAGCCTGGCGGGGCTGGTGGAGCCTTCCCACAGCTGGCACAGCTTGCACCGAGCCAAGAAAGTCACCATGCAGCCAGGAATGAGAAACATGGCGAGTATTTTCCCTGATGCAGAGCCCAGATACAACCAGATTTCTTCCAGGTTAGAGAGAAAGGAAAATGAAATCATATGAGACAAAGCCAATGTGGTGGCTCCAAGGTCAGTGTGGGAAAATGAAAGACAGTGGAGGCCTATCCAGCGCCAGAGCTGAAATTCTCATTGCAAGTTGTGGTGAAGACTATGATACAGCAATTTGTTTTCCTTGTAACTCATGAGATGAAGTACATGGGGGGATGTAGAAATCCATATGCAGCTCATGAAAAAGTGCTCAACTCTAGAGCCCATAGATGTTTTGAAGGGCTTTTAGAAAGTGAACAAGAAAGCTTTTGCTTTTCAGGCTGGAGTAGCTCATCCTTAAAAGACTAAAACTCCATGTCTATTATGGCCATGATTGGCAGTGTGGGAATACTGCAAGATTCACAGGAAGGATATTTATTCAATGCAGCATATTTTTGGGCAGAGGGTTTTTTGTGAAAGTTTAAAGCCATGTTAAAGAACTTCGCAGAGAGCTATCTCCCGTGGGAAGGATCCCATGGCACAGCAGAAGAAGCTCTTTTCCTCAAACATAAAGAAAGACTTAAAAAATGAAACACTGACCAAACCCTGGTTTTGTTTCCCTTGTGCGGGTTGGTGGAAAGAGCGAGGTACTGGAAGAGAACATTGTTCTGAGAATTTACTTTAATTTCTTATTATTTCTTTTTACTTTAAATTCTGTTAGTAATAAATCTTCTTTATACTGTAACTGTTTGAGTGTGGACCTATTTTGAAGTTTTTTCTGTTTTCCTCAATAATCCTTATTTCACCTAATAAAAATGAAGTTTTAATTTCCCCTTTTCCGCTTTAGTAGAGGCAAGTAAATAAATAGATTTTGTGAGGTTTGACACCTAACCAGTGTCAAACCACGACACCAACCCCTCTATTCCCTCTCTACCCCTCCTTTCCACCCTCTGTCTACCACTACCTGGCCTTTCCCTTCCCCTATGCATTGTGACCCCTCTCCCTGTTCTAGCAGAACAAGTCAGTAAGAATGCAAGAATGATTGGCACTGAACCAAAAGCTGCTTTTCAGCAGAAAATGTTGTTTCTAGAGTTAAGATGAAAATGTGAACGTTCTGTTATATTTAATTATTTTTATGGACTGAATTTTACTGCCTCAAAAAAAAGTATTTTTCTATTTTACAGGGGATAAATTGACATCTGCAGTAACCAGAGTCAGCCAGAACTGAGGCTGAATGGAAGTTAAGCCTGGATTCCTAATGAACTATAAATTATTTTGACAGTTAATGAGATAGTCAATCAATGAATAACCACACAAATTTTAGTTAAAAGTGAGATTGTGTCTATGAGATTTAAAAAGTTTATTTTTAAAAGTTTTGAATCAAGAGTTAAAAAGAATTAAAAGTTGGTACTGAAGCTAGCAAGGTAGAAGCAAGAAACTAGGGTTCAATTATTAGCATATAAGTATAGTCGAAGCAGTTAGAGCGAAGACAATATATCGTGTATTTGACTCAGTAATGTTTTTAGAAGGGACAGAGAGGACATTGGCAGGAACCAAAGAACACACCTGGCCTCTAAAATAGTTGGAGCCAAGAGACGAGGCCTGGACTGTGACCAAGAGGTCAAGAAACCCTGGCAGTGGGACAAAGTAAAGAGTCAATGCAAGGAAGACATCTGACTTCATCTTCAAGAGACCACCGACCCAATTTAAAGGAAGAACTGTGCAACTGTAATGAGCATTCAGCTCATTTTAATATGGAGAGGGGACAGGTGATGTATATGTGTAGGCGTCTCAGGTTACTTAGATGAATATGTAAGACCTTTGTGAATCCAAGAAAAGCCAATGCTTTGGAGATTTGCACATGCCTTTTGGAAGGCTACCTCACATGTGCCTAGCGCTGCAAATAAATATATCACTTTTCAACTTCAAATAATTGAAGGGTTTCTTTGTCCATAGCACCTTTAGTGCATCAGTTTTATAAGTTTCTTTTCTACCAGCATTCTTTCTGTAGAACTGAAACAACTATTTGTTATTCTTAGGTATTAGTGCTGTATTTTAATGAGATATGGTATGAGCTTTTTGCATGTTGCAGGTTTGCAAATTTTTAGCTTAAATTCCTTATTACTTTTGCTTGTTTCAATGAGCAATGCATCTACTCCTTAGAGTATTAGTACCTTATAGACATGAGCTATCATAATAAGTACGACAAATCCCTGTGAGGGATTACTGACAAAAGATGACTCATATGACTTCATATTACTCTAGAGAAGCAGTAAAAGAGACTGAGATAGCTTGAATGATAAAGAGCATCATAACAATCTGTGAATTGTAATTAACAAGTAATTACAGCTTAGTATTTGAGAAACGTTTCAAACCTACATCCAGGAGTTCTCTTGTAGTATATAAACATTTAACCCTATATCTTTTTAATTAAAAATGGAAAAATTTCTGCTGAGTTTCTAAACCTTAGAAAAGAGCAGCAGCACTACTGCAGCAATACACTTTTTAGAATGTGATCTGTAGTTCATGAGACAGAGCTGAAGACATCTGCATAAATATCATGCATGTGTAGAATCCTTCTGCTGCCTGTCAGCATGTCCCATGCCTGTGTGAGGAGGAAGAATGCTCCTGTTTCTCACCAAGCTCAGCAGAACACTTTCCTGGTTGTTAGGTTCCTGATGGGAGCAGGGTTTCTTTAACTTCTAAATTTCCCAAAACAAATTTAATTTTTAAATTTGCATTTCAGCCAATTCTGTGTCTGACTACATACATGATCACAGGAATGCAAAGGAAGCACCCTTCACAAACTTTCAGTTATGCAGAGTCCAATGATTTCCCTTAGCTGCCAATGCAATAACCACATACCAGAAGCAATTGTTGGATCCTTCTTTCTCATGGCAGTAATGCAACACACCACTCATTGGAGCTATGCCCCTTCCCTTCTCAGCTAAATGGAGTGTCCCAATTTTTCACGCTCCCAGAGCCTAGCTTCTAATGTTAAAACACACCCAGTTGCTGCTCCCATGCCAGTGGTCTAAGAAAAAAATCCCACTGCTGGTCTATAGCAGCCGGTTGGGGACCCTGTTGCTCAGGCTCAGGATGGCCGGGACCACCCCAGAGAGGAAATCTCCTTGGAGAAAGCCTTCCAGGGGGTCAGCGGCGTTCCCTCGGCTGCCGGGGTGCCTCTGCAGGGGGTGCTGCAGCTTTATTGCAAAATACCCGGTGAGGGGAGGTCAGGGACGGGAGATCCCTGGTGTCTGAGGAAAATACAGGGGTTCTTATAGGGATGGAGAGGTGGGTGTGAGGGGGTACAAGCTAATGGGTTCCAACAGATCTACATAAAATCCCCCGAAGAATTGTGGGTCTGTTTTTCCTCACCATCACCTGGAAGTTGCTTTCTTATCTAGGGGTTTGGTCAGAGCTATTGTGCAATCCTCCTTATCTCTCAGCAGGCCTCTCTCCAGGACAGAGCCCCGGTGCATTTGCCTGCTCCCACACTGGTCAGCGCATTCACCTTGCAGCCTATAAAGCTGCTGCTACACACTTTTCCTCTCAGCCATTGCACCATGTTCAAGCGCATGGAGTCTGGAACACAACTCTGCAGTTTCAAGGGTACAGCTCCTCTGGGAAAACGAGCCACCAGAGAAAGCTTTCACAGGCCTTCCCCCTTACAGCTGATACCTGTGTTCAGACTGCATTCAGGTGGCAGTCATGCTGCTTTTGCAGCCCATGACCTGCACTCACCCCACGGCGCTCTGCACCTTGGTTGTTGGCTCTCTGTACTGTTCCTGCACTTTCAGCAATTACAGTGTCTCTGTGTGGCAGAGATAGGCGGCAGGACAAAAGGCCTTCGTCCATTATCCGTTCCCCCGGCAGCCTTTCGGTTGAAGGCCTGTTCCCTCAACCGCTGTATGAACCATAGCCTCATTTCACTCTTGCAGAAGCTCAGTTCCAAACCTTAAAACTGCCTCTAGCTGCTCCCATGCAACACGGCTAAGAACAGAAACCCACAGATGGCATTCATCTTGCTCTTTGTAGTCTGTATTCTGCACTCACCTTGGCATCCTCTTTTTCACTTCTCCCCTTGGCGATATATGGAACCCCAATACCCTTTCAGTCTGACACACACAGTGTAAAGTGGTTGTCTGGGTCTTGCTCAGAGAAATGTATGTGTCAGCATGAGAAGGCGTTGCTACACTGGTCCTCCAGTCTCCAAACTTCTCAGCAAAGCACCATGAGCTGCACCTGTACAAGACTGAGGTTCAAGACTGGGGTGCTTTAAAGTGCAGACCACCACATTACGCCTGTGGTTTCCAAATCGTTAAGAGGACAGTGAATGGCAGCCGTTTGTGGTACCAGGGGAAGTTTTCAAATGTCAGGAAGAGGGCAAGGTCAGCAAACGCAGTTGCTCACTCTCTCTCCTGGCACATTTCTCTGTGCAAGCTGTGGCTAAAAACCCTTTGCTTTAGATTCAGGCTGCCAGAGTGCCCGAAAGCCATAGCACGTAGAGCTGAGAAGGAAAGCATATAGCACCAGTCTCTTCAAGACAGGGTCAGCTGACAATGATCTTCCTTGATCAAGCCCTACCTGGCGTCCAGTGAACTGCATCTTCCCTCAAGCTCTAAGTACCAGCGGCGTCTCTCACTCTTGCAGATCCCCAAAAGCTTCAAACATCCAGCAGCTGCTTCCACTCAACAAATCCTATGGACTCTGCCAGGCGTACAGGTGATTTTCCCTTTCCTGCTGCACCACATGTCCTCTCAGTGTTGCAGAGCCCACAACAAAAGAAGCACAACCTTTCCACTTGGAAAAGCTAAATGAGCCAGGACAGAAAACTCTCGCTAACCCACCACCTTGTGTTTTTCTTGCAGCATTTCAGCTTCGGAGCAAGGACTGAAGCTATGCACTCGGCTTCTCAGCTGAGTGCATTGTCATATTCTCAGAGCCTGATACGGCCATCTCCTTCTTGCACATAAAAATGTGTGAGGATGCACAAATTGCTTCCGTCGAAACATGCTGATGCTCAGGGCTTTCTTTCTCAGCTCTTTGTACCATCCTGTTCTCTGTCATGCTCGCGAGCACAATCTCCCACACCCCCCCACCGCCCCTTCAGCCCCCATGGCCCCATGGTGCTCTACGCAAGCTCAAAGAAAGTCTGATGTGCTTCTTGCACAGAAAAATGTCCCAGGACGTGCAGACAGAATGGTACAGTGGGAATGTAGGCACACATGCACAGAGAGTTGCTCCAGTTGCCTTCTGCCTCACAGCCTTCCTTGAACACAGTGTGCAGTGGAGCTCTGCCGTTCCTTGCTTCCTTCCTTCTCAGCTGCTTGTACCATCAGATATTTTCTCTGTGTAACATCTCACCTTCAAAGCTTTGCCTAGAATCTCCTACACTTCAATTGCATTGCCATTGCCTGCAGGCAAGGCAAGGCAAAGAAGTGGTATTCAAGGCAAAGCAAAGCAATGAAGAGAGAGGCCGAGAGAGATAAGGGAGACCCAGGCAATGGAAGGCAAAGTAAGGATAGGTTAGGAGAGGCTAGGCAATGGAACTGAAAGCAAAGCAAGGCCAAGTGGCTCAGAGTGCCTTGCCTTGAGAAGCAAAGGACGTAGTCCTGATGTTGGTGGAGCAGATATTCAGGTACCACAGGGAAGTTAACATCAGTGAGCCATTTCTGGCCAGCCATCCTCTGTGTAGAAGATGGACATATTCTATACATTGGTACTATCCCGCTTTTCGCTTGCTAAGTTCCTGGACGAGGGTGGCAATGCTTTTCCATGGGAAGGAAAGCACGTAGCCTCAATGTTTCAGGTGCAGATAAGGACCTGGATGTAAATGGCGGCAGCAACTTTCCGTCCTGGGATATTTGTTATGAAAATACTTCCTCAGTTTGTACAATTATGGAGCTGGTATTGTGCAATCCTCCTTATTGTCCTGAAAGATTTATTTTGGCATGTTGTTTCCACATCTCAGAGGGGATCTGCTGAAATTCTGGCAGTGCACTTCTTTTGGAAAAGGTTAGCAGCTATGCTGAGAACTAGTGTGCCGCTGCTATAGTGCCCAGGAACTGAGTTTTGGTACCTTGGCAAGGGATCAGATGGTTTCTCTTTTGCAAGACAGCATCCCCTTTCTTTTGAGGTGGTGATGCCCTGAAGTGGCTACCTGAAAGCAGACTAGACAATAATAAGAAAATAAAAGTAGGTATTTATTTGAAGGGCCTTCAAAGGTGCACTTTGGGACTGTAAAGCCTCCCAGGGGCTCCACACAAAATGGACCCTAGGTCACAGGTTCTTCACGCTTTTGTAAGTTTGGTCCATTTGCATATCAGGGTTAATTCTCCAATTATAATTTCAGTTAACGATGTAATTACCCCAAGTTTGCTCTTCTTCTCAAGGCTTTGGTTTACACATTTTGGGGCCTGAGAGAATCAAGGTGTCCTTGAAGTGCAAACCTAGAGAGGGTTTGTTATGTCTAACCAGCATGGGAGAACAGCAGTTAACAGGCCACATGAAAATTCAGAATTATGCACTAGGCAGTACAGGATTTGAAAAATATAAAATTTAAAACCTAAAAGGCATCACTGGGCTTATAGTTCCTGTCTTTGGCAAAGAAACCAGTTTTAGATATGCTGAATTTTCTAGAGTAATGTCTTCCTAGAGTAGGCAGCTCTGTTTGTTGGAACTGTTGAACTGGTGGGAATGCAGAAGCAGAGCTGTTGAACTCTCTGTCCTGGTACCGTTAGGGTTTGAGCAGTCCTTGGTGCTGTTGTTTTTGATCCTGACTCTGTGAGATGGAAGGACTATGACCGTACCTAGAGCTGAGAAGGGAAATGCAAACACCTAGTTGTGTGCTGGTAGTTTGATGGGTGCAGTTGAAGTTCTAGGCAGCAACAGCTACCTCAACTGGCACTTTTGTGACCTGTGCTTTTGCTGGATGTTTTCAAAGTTTGTAGCTGAAGTCTATGAGAGTGAAGAAATATATTAGCAAAAAGAAATTTGTGTTGCTGTTAGAGCGTGATGCAAGTAAGACCGTGTACCTGGAAGGGGAAAATGAGCAAAATCTTCTTGCCCTGACATGGCTGATTGGAGAGCAGTGTTTGGAGAACGGCGTTTTCATTATTAAACTGCACCTTGGGGGATTTAGAGCTAAGTGAGGTGCCTTTTCCTTCTTTTGCCAGTCCACATTGCCATCATGTGGTTGGTTTTATGAGAGTAGACAGTGCTTGGGTAAAAGTCAAGCAATTTTCTGTCCTGGCATCATTAGTGTGGGAGCAGTTAGTGTGAGAGCAATGAGGGGCAAGAAAATATAGGAGGTTTAGTAAAAGAAGAACAAAGACCGCTTAGTTATATAAAAGAAGCTTATTCCACTGAACCGGGGAGAAGATGTAAGAAAGTTTTTAAAATGTAACAGATAGAATCACAGTAGATTGCAATCAACTATAACAAAATGCTTGTTCTGAAAGAAATGGTCTGATGCTCAAATCATTTATTCTATTGGCTGTCTAGAGGCATGTTCTTTTAATCTGATGGTAAAAATATTAAAAATAAATAAAACTTATTAGTATGCTTTTCTTATAAATGTTTCTGGCCTTATGATTGTCTGGAGACTCTGCTTTACCTGCCAATATGCCTTAAATGATGCCCGCTTAACTGGGACCTGAAATCTCTGAGACCATTCTGGACAGCAGTGTATTCCCAACTGAACTGATGGGTGGATATCAAGAATCATCGAGGATGTTCCTCTAGTCACAAGCTAAGGAATGATTACAGGTCAGCCATGCAAGCAGTTGGGGAAAAAAGGTAAATTTTATAGATAAACAACAAACAAGCAAACCACTCCCCCCCATATATATATATAGGATGGAGAATAATATAAGTAAATTAGAAACCCTTCTTAAAAACTTTTTATTACATGTCACAAAGGAGCAAGGTTAAAGAATTCAAGAAAGAAAGCTTATACAACTCTGTATATGGGTGAAAACTCACATGCCCATGGTATGAAGTATAAGAATTGTATAACCTTGACAACGGGACACAAGTGGGTGATTCTTTAAAGACTTATCAATCAGAGAACCATGAGGTTAATGCTGATGAATTTGTTACATGGCAAATAGTTTATTCTGCACTACCATCTTTTCATGGTTTGGATGAAATTGATCAGCCCACAGTAGATCAGTCAACAAATACTACTTCTGAATTAACACCACCACTTTCAAGTCATGATTCGGTAGTTTTGCAAGTCGTGGAGGGAATTAATGAGGAGGAACCAGAGGTCAGTCCTATGAATTTAAAATACTGTAATTTACATCCTACTGTAAAACCACAGCCGATAAAACCTATCGCTAGATGGCTGCAGCACCGTCTAGTGACACAAATCTGCTAAAACAGCAGTTAAATCTTCCACCCTATGTGGCTGATAATGAAGCTCTGCTGTCCTCTGAGCAAAAACACTTTTTAGGGAATTGCCAAAAACAAGTGATAGATCTCAAGAGGAGATGTTGAACTGCTCAAAGCTATGCCCATAATTTATCACAACTGGCATTCTGGTCATGAGCAAATTTCTTATAATATGGCTAAGGAGTTAAGAAAGTCTATGAGTGAAGAAAGTCTGCAATCTTCCTATAAGATGGGACTTCTATAGAGTCTATTGCAGAAAGCTATGTAATGTTATTTGTTGATTAGAAAGCTTTATTTGAATTGGTTTTAACACCAGGACACTATTCAACATGGGGATCTGAATACCAAGATTTATGTCAAGAGCAGGCACTGGTAGATATGAACATTGGTAATGCTGAAATAGCAAAGGACCATCTGTCAGTGATGAGAGCTCAGGCATCTATAAGGAATTTAATTAGAATGCCCCCAGAAACATTTAACCAAGCAAGGGGGCTGCTTATAAAACCCCTGAAAAGAGCTCCGGTTGTTAATAAGACTGAGCCTGGCTTTTTCACCATAAGGCAAGGACCCAAAGAGTCTTATACCATCTTTGTTGATCATCTGCAAGCAACTGTGAATAGGCTAGTTGAATTACCAGCAGAAGCTTTATTAAAATCCTTAGCCTATGAAAATGTTAATACTGACTGTCAAAAGGCAATTGATCCAATCAGAAACAAATCTGATTACTGTAACTGACTTTATCAAAACCTGTGCACATATTGGTACAGAACAATACAGAGCAGATTTGTTGGCAACTGCTTTGGCCCAATAACTATAAGTGGCTCAAGCAACAATTAAATGCTTCGACTGTGGAGAAAAAGGTCATGTGAGAAAGCAGTGCCCAAAGAATGAGCAAAGGATTATAAAAACTAGCAGGCCATGCCCCAAATGCAAAAACGGCTATCACTGGAGTAGCCAACGCCCTTCTAAATTTGACCAAGAAGGAAGACCCCTGTCAAAGCAGGGAAACTTGAAGGCAGGCACAGGATCTGGTGTCCCTCAACAAAACAGGATCCAGCTACAGCTAATCCCTACAGCTCCAGCTGTATCAGGGGAACCCTGCGGTGTCAACTTGGCCTTGGCAGTTTCCATGACAACCACAATATATGACAATTGATTCACCTCATATCTATAGGTTTTAATTGACTCCTTCCTTTTAAATGTCATGCATTGCTACTTGGGAGATCATCATCTATAGGTAGATTTTCATTTTACCAGGAATCATTGACTGTGATTCTAGGGGTGAAATAAAACTCATACGTTGTACTTCTAACCCACCTTGTATTATTCTGTTGTATGAAGGCCTTGTTGCCTGTGTAAAATCATGGCTCAGGTCTGTTACTTGGGCTAAATAGAAAAGGACTGTGGGAAAGAGACACAGCTAAATTAGGGGTAGGAAAACATGCTGCGTGATCATTGTGTGTACACATCATGGTATAGGGTGGTTGGTTGAATTATGTTTGTCCTGCTTTAAAACTATGTAACATGATAACTGGCTAACTGCTTTAAAAGGTCGGGTTTTTGCAACAAAGGGCTCTCCTTTACACCTGCCTGGGGAATCTGTTTCACTTCATATCACAACACAACTTTATGTGAATATTTCACCATGAACACAAATGTGACAGTATTTCAGATAGGAACAGCTATTTAGTGGCTTGAGTGTTGTTATTTTTCCTTGTCACTTATAATTGAAAATGGACTTGTGTCCTAGGTTACAATGTAAGGGGTGCCCAAAAGTACGTATTCTATCACTATCTCCATGAGCTGTTGAAACCAGGCGGGACAGTGCTCCGTGCCTCTTCCCTCAAGACTATCTTCTATTAATGGGCCCATCAGTGCCTTGCCGCATCCCATTGTGAGATGTTCCACCCAGAGGGAGGAACCAAGCATTCCATCCTGGATATAATCTAAGATCTCGAACACCATAGACAGCCTTTTCCACTGGATTTCCAGAGGACAAGAGCTACATAGCTACCACTATGGACCTTCTGAGGAAGACCAGACTTTTCTACAGGATCACCACTTCAACAGAACCACATCCATCACTTCAGGAGGACTGCAGCCACCATCTTATCGGACTGCTACCGCTATCCTGACTAACAGGGTGTCACATCGTATCTGTCAGTTTAAACCAATGTTTTTTCTGCCTTGTTATTTATATATATATCAGTAAAGAACTGTTATTCTTATTCCCTGTATCTTTGCCTTAAAGCCCCTTAATTTCAAAATTATATTAATTTGGAGGGAAGGGGTTTGCATCTTCCATTCCAAGGGAGGCTCCTGACTTCCTTAGCAGACACCTGTCTTTCACACCAAGGCAACTTGATATCAGAACAGTTTAACTAGAGTGATAGACCAGAAAAGTGACTAAAAGTGACACAAACTCACAAAACAGACTTGCCCAATAAGTATGTGTCATCTGCTCAGTGGCTGAGTTTCTAATATTGTCTATTATTGAAAAAGAAAACAGTGGAGTAAACAGTAACACACTCCTTTAGAATCATCTGAAATCATGGCTTTGTATCTGTTTTTATATATGTGTCAGTCTTATCCACTCACTGATGTAACGGAGTTACGTGTGCAAAACTCAGGGCAATATTACACGTCTAGGTCTTCAGTATTTTCTCCTTACATATTTATATCTCATTACCTTTAATAGTCCAAGGTAAAATCTACTGTATTGACAATCACGAAAACCTGTCTTGCCATCTACAAACTGAGCAGTTTTTAAGTACAATTTGCCAATATGTATGCTGCTGTCATTTTTCTGAGTAAACATGCACCTTAAAAAAAACCCCTGGTGAATTTATGCTTATACTAGAAAAGTATTTATAGACATAAGATACTATCATTTTTTTCGACTATAGCTGCAAATTGGAAAATCCCGTAAAACTGTGCTTATACCAAAAAAGTCCTGACTGTTAATGGGTATTTTCAATAATATTTATAGTTACCATTAGCTATTCTCACAACTAAATAATGCAAAATCACAAGGTATTTGCCAGATTTTTGCCACTATTTTATTTACAAATCTGTTGTTTGCTTGCATTTTTTCCATTGATGTTTAAGTATAGTATGACAAATTTTCAGTAGTTTTCCTGTAATGATGGAGTCAAGATGAGTTAAATTATGTTGTGTTTGAAACTTTCAAAGGAAGACTCTCACCTCTGACTTTAATTTTGTTAAATTTAAATGATGCTAATTTTAAGTTCTGCTAAGTTTCAGTTTTGTGAAATTTAGATGATGTCAAGGCTATGTCCTGCTAAGTGTTCTTAAATTTATGTGATGTCATCTTTAAGTTCTTTTAAGGTTAAGTTTTTCGCAGGAGCGAGACATCACAGCAGGACCAATATGATCAAGTGAAGCCATTTATTACACAGACCTCTGTATTCTTATACTCTAAAAGCTTTGCCCTCACGCCTTACAGGCTGCTTTACAATCGGTTAATCCCTAGAAGCATGCATCTTTCTACTGGCAGTGATTGGCTAACATTTTCTGTTCATACGGCAGTTTTTGCAAGTCTCTGCACCAAACTTTCCCATCCGTGTTTGCAGTTAGAGAGTTTGGGGAGTTGCTTCCCTTATCGCTCCTTCCTTCTTCCCATCCTTGGTGAGCTGCTTAATCTCCTTCCCATCCTTGGTGAGCTTGCTTATTCTGCTGAATATGCTGTGTTCGACACGTAGATTGGGTTGCATTTTCCCAGGCACACTGTGCAGGCTGGATTGTTCACATGTCCCAGCTCCTGTAAGAAATTCTCCTTAATAAGTTCTCTTTAGTTGACTTTCTTTTATATTTAAGTGACAGGTTTGAGTGAATTTAAGTTAAAGTTCAGCTGAAATATGCTCATTGAAATGAAAAGATACAGTTCTTTTGTTATAGAAGTAAGATTGAACCAATTGAAACAATCATGATGAAGAATTGGTTAGGAACTGTGTAAGAATATAAGTTTTAAAAATGTATTTAGATGTGGTTTGCGAGATCCTTAATTTCAGTGAAAATTCCATGGGTGTAAATGTTCTGCACTGGTCAATTACGATAATTATTCATAACGATCTTTGCTGTTTTATCTTCCATAGGTAGAACAGAAGGATGAATAGCAGTTCTAAGTTATGGATATTATTGATTGTAAGCTGTTTAGTGCTTTCTTTCTTGCTTCTATTTTGCTTTAGTGTCATATATGTAGAAGTGTAGAGAAATATAATCTCGATTTCTTAGATTAGTTCCTGTTGCTGTATTAAGGATTCTGAATATATTCTTAATGTCATAGCATGAATTCACTTTTTATAAAGGGCATTATCTAGAAGATATTATTTGATGTTACACATATTCATTTCTTTGGTTGTTTTCAGTTTGTTCATGGTACAATTGACTACCTAGCTAAAGATAAATGACCAAGCCAGATGCTTTACAGACTTGCACATACTGTTCTCTAGCTATCTGCAAGACATGTGTGATTTCTAGGAAACTTTCCCAACTGCTATTAATATAGGCTTGTTTGTAGGATATGTTAGGGAAACTCTTCTGGTTAAGGCTTTGGCTCTGGCCAAGCCCTGGCCCTACCTGGTCGGGAGGCATGCCAACACACCCAGATGTTTCTGCGTAAAAATGTAATTGAGTCACTTAGACTTGCTGATTCGGAATTATAAGCTGGATCCCCTTTCGAGGCAAACATGGAAGCCTTGTCCAGGAAGTTTCCCCAGGTCCCCATTGTGAACCAGGGCTTACAAGCTACTGCAGACTCTTGGTGATGGTACAGTATTTAGGCAATTGATGGTGTATTGTTCTAAATCACCATCCTTTTTTTTTGTGCTACTGATTACATATATTACCTTGCTTATTTTTGCTCAATGTGAGTTTACTGTCCCATTACATGTATTTTCTTGCTTTCTGTTGCCTTGAGGTTCATAGTGAGATGTGGAGGCAGATAAACTCACCAGACCCCTGCCGTGGAGGGAGGCCTGGTACAGATAAGGAGATTGCATAACCGCCCTGAAAGATCCCCTTGGAAAAAGCAGCTTTTTGGTGAGGGTGAGACAAAACAGAACCATGACCCTCTGGGAGACTCTATGTAGATTCTTTGTAAACCATAGGTTCCAACCCCCTCACACCCACCCTTGTATCCCTATAAGAACGCCCGTACCTTCCCTCAGACTCCCAGGGAGCTTCGTCCCTGGCTTCCCCTTTGTGAGGTGTTGAGTAATAAAGCAACCCCTGTGAAACAGCCGTATGGACTTCTCGTCTCTCTCCTGATCCCGCCTGGGGTTGCCTCACAGGACAAGAGCTGAAAATCACTCTAGCTGAATCTTTTAAGAGGTGATAGCCTGCTGAGCCAGGCACACCCTATGGAAGCACCCCTGAGGGCTGAGGGAACGCCGCAGACACCTGGAAGGCTGTCTCTTGCGAGAAGCTCTCTCTGGGTTGGTCCCAGCTTCCTGGGTATAATCAACAGACCCCAGACCAGCCGCCCACAGTGAAAGATGGGCGTGTTATCACAAAAAAAAAAAGGGGGGGGGGGAATATGGCTAATCAGGAATATTTAGATAATGCAATACCTACACTAAAGTTTTTGTAGGCAGATCATCAATTTTGATCCCCAGTGGAGCAATACCGGTCTGAAGATTTGCATGTGTGAAACCAATTTTTAAAAGATTTTACGTAAGAATCCACAATTGGGTGTGCAATGGCAAGGCCTCATTAATTTACTAACCTAGGGGAGATGGTATTGCATGTGTTACCTGCTCGACTGGACAAACATCAATCACCTCCGAGAAGATGAGGCCGAGTGAGAGGAAGAATGACTTAATCACCATCCAGCCCTTTTAGCCAAGGCAGGAGCTGGGGTAGGGCTGCCAAGAACATGGCTGTGACCTAGGAGCTTACGGAGGCAGCCTGCCAATGGAGGCCTTGTGTCCCACTGCACCTACCATCATGTTACTGTGTTCCTGCTGACCTTCTTCAGCTATTCCCTGTTCCATGCTTCTAGAAAGACATTTGGTAATGTTAAAGTCAGCATTTCTACCTAATGGATTCCCTTCTGCCTAAACAGCACAGCCCTTGAACTCCAGCCATGAGAGCTTTGGAACAGTAGCCATCTATTTCCAAGTGGAGAAGAAGCAGCCCTCTCTCTCTGGGGACATTGGACACTATCTTTTTGTTTCCCTATGCTGCAGTCTCTTTGTCAGTAGTACGGTTGTTCTTGATGGGATTTTTATTAATTGTGGTTTGTATTCCACGTATCTTATCCTGTGACCAGCAGATGATCAGTAACAGTCTTAATAATTTAATAGTTTTACAGGTGCAGACTGTTTTAGCATTAAGGTACATGAACCTCTGTCCCAAAAACAAAGAAAGGGGAAGATGTTGCATGAAGGCCTTGTTGCCTTTGAAAAATCATGGCTCAGGTCTGTTACTTCAGTTAAGTAGAAAAGGACTGTGGGAAAGAGACACAGCTAAATTAGGGGTAGGAGAACATGCTGCGTGACCATCGTGTGTACACATCATGGTATACGGTGGTTGGTTGAATTATGTTTGTCCTGCTTTAAGACTATGTAACATGATAACCGGCTAACTGCTTAAAAAGGCCGGGTTTTTGCAACAAAGGGCTCTCCTTTACACCTGCCTGCATCACTTCATACCACAACACTATTCCAGCAGGACTGTGCATTGCCCAACTGATCCCACTTCCTATATTGCCAGATACAAAATCAATATAATTTGTCTATGCTAACAGGGGCACTGGAGATTTTGGGAATACAGGTACTCCTGACATTTATTGGTCTAAACTTATTTCAGTGCAACAACCTTTTCTAACCTGTGTTGTAGATGTGTGTCTTTTACAGGACTAATAGATACCAGAGCAGACATAACTGTCATCAGCAAATATGAATGGCCACCTACATGGCCCTTGACAAATCCAACAACAATCGTCACAGGCATTGGAGGTCAGCAAATGCCACAGCAGTCAGCAAAAGAACTCACAGTATATGGGCTAGAAGGGAAACAAGCACAGCTCAAACCACATGTGCTTTCTACTCCAGGTACGCTGTGAGGAAGAAATTTGTTGTCACAGTGGAGACTGATTCTGATAACAAATTTTTAAAAGGGGCCACTGATGTGCAGCCAAGACTTAAACTCACATGGAACACGAATACTCCCGTGTGGGTCCCTCAGTAGCCTCTCAAAAATAGACCACAACAAGCACAAAATTTGCAATCGAACAACTGGATCTGGGAAATATAGTTCCTTCTACTAGCCCATGGAACACCCCACTATTTGTGATTCCAAAAAAGACTGGCAAATGGAGACTCTTAAAAAATCTGAGATCTATCAGTGCAATAATGGCCCTGACGGGAGCACGACAACCTGGAATTCTTAATCCTGCAATGATCCCTTGTCTTGGTTTGAAAAGACA
>VZRF01015374.1:2253-28338 GCA_013396875.1 Vireo altiloquus | reverse complement strand
CAGTCTGAGATTCTGGGATTCTACGGAGGATGTGTGGCTGTCGCTGCCATAGGCATTGGCACATTGCCGTGCCTGTTACCCATCACTTCTGCAATCCACAAAGAGCATTTCTCTGCTCAGCTCACACAATCAGAGAATTATTTTGGTTGGAAAAGCTTTCTAGGACTATCCAGTCCAGCCATTAACCCAGCACTGCCAAACCCACCAGGTCAAGCCCAAATCCAAGCTCCCAGAACTGCTCTCCCCCAGCCCCAGCCCTCACATCCTTTAGCAAAATTCCAATGACTCCTTGGCAATGTCTCGATTCCTACAGAAATGCTCTTCTCCGTGTGTTTGCAGGAATGCTGAACAGCAAAGGATATTGTGGAAGATCCCGGATATCTCCCAGAAGTCAGAAAATGGAGGTAATCCTGCAAATATGCATGTCATTAACTCGGAATCCTTGCGGCAGACCCTGACCCGCTGACGGTCCCGGCACACGAGCCCAGACACTCGGATTCCTGCTGGGGCTTGCTGGCCACAAAGCTATTTAAAGTTTGGAGCTTAAAAAGCAGGGCCGTGTGCCACCAGCGCTGCTTTGCCAACCACCTTGGCATCACGAGGGGCATTCACACGCGGGGCTGGGACGTGGTGGTTTGTCAAGTCCTTTGTTCCCCTGCACTCGGAGGCTGAGGTGCCACTCGCGTCCCTGTTGGGAGGATTGCTGTCTCCCACAAGAGGTTTTCCGTGTGGAAAGCTGTTCCTAAGGCTGGGGTGTGTGAAAAGCCGAATCCTGCTGGGAGGATGAGGAGGTTTTTCCTCTGCCCCTCCCCGGGGATGCTGCGGGGTCAGCCCCCTCCGCGGCTCCGCTGCGGCATTTTGGGCATCCCACTATCCGTGCCAGCGCTGGGATGTTCCGAGTGCCCCTCCGTGCTCATCGGGGTCTCCTTTTGGGGTTCCAATCGCAGGTGTGGGGTCACTGCTGGCGCGGTTCCAGCTGTCGGAGGGGCCGAGCAGCCCTGCCCCGCTGGCCGTGCAGTTCACCAGCGAGGGCAGCACCTTGTCCGGCTGCGACATCGAGCTCGTGGGCGCCGGGTACCGCTTCTCCCTCATCAAGAAGAGGTTTGCGGCAGGTAGGTGCCTCCCGGGAGGCTCCTGTGGTGTCTCTGCAGGTCCCCTCTGGCTGAGCCGGGATGCTGGGAATGCTGGAAATTTGGTGGCTGCTCAATCGCAGAGCTCTCCCAGGGTGGGGACAGAGGGACGGCAGCTCCCCTGCGTGAAATAAATCCTGCTGCCACTTATCAGAGCCTTGGATTTCATGGCTCGTTCCTGCTCCTGTATGAAAGGCCAAGGGCTGGGATCTCCAGGGCATCTCCAGGAAGAGCTTTTGCCCCATTGCTGCAGAGAATAACAAGGATTTTTCCTTGTGTTCATTGCTGCAGAGAATAACAAGGATTTTTCCTTGTGTCCATGGCTGCAGAGAATAACAAGGATTTTTCCTTGTGTTCATTGCTGCAGAGAAAGACAGGGATTTTCCTGTGGGCCACAGGGCTGGTGGAGGTGGGCAAAAACCCCCGGGAATCAGGGCTGCTCCCTCCTCCCGGCTGATTTCTGATCCCATTTTTAGGTAAATATTTGGCGGATAACTGATGGAAGCTTATGCAAGTCTATGGAAAATACTATGGAAAATACCCAAGGACTGCTGTGCGTGGAACGGGTTTTAATTACAGTTTAAGGAAAATGAACTAAATCCTGCACTCGGGACATTTCTGTTGGAAGTGTCGACAACTTTCAGCATTTTTTTTCCTTGGAAAACACCGTCTTGACCAGTCCTCCAGTATTTACTTCTAGATGTAACATTGTTAATGGTTTTAAAATGTAATTATTGTATTTGTAAATTGTACTCATTCCAGTAAGGCTGTATTTTGGCAGTTAGACACTTGAGTTTTAGCATTTTACCATTCATGAAATGGATGTAATTTAAACTGTGGTATATAAATCTAATAGTAGTACTGTTGAATGGCACAATGCTTACAGAGGTAGATTACATTTTGTCAATATATACAATTTAAATACAATACCGGTAGCTGTTATGAAGGGGGTGCCTCATCAAAAGAGAGTTCAGTAGAACCCACAGGCTGATTTAATTTTCCTTCAGTCCTTAGTACGTCTCACAGCGATCAATAAAAAGCTCAACCTTCAGGTTCAGCTGGTTTAACTCCAGAAAAATGTCATTGGAAAGGTGGAGGTTCCTAGGACAGTCTCCCAGGAAGAAAAATCTCACTTTTCCAAGGAGTATTTCCTCCGAATTTCCAGCCCCGTGTTCTCTCACAGCTGCAGATTCCCTGTTGGAATCCCAGCAGCTCTTCCCTGCCCCGTGTCCGTGTATTTTGCAGGGATACAGATAAGGAAAGAAGCAGCAAAGAGGCTGGGTGGTAACTCTGAGCTCACAGCACTGGCATAAAATGTCACTGCTGCCTTTCAGGATGCGTTTCCCGAGCTGCCTCCGGATGTTTGGTTGCATTTTTACGTTGCTTTGCTCGTTTTTTTCTGTCTTCCTCCCCCCCATTTTTGAAAGCTCTACGGGTTTAGAAAATGCTTTAAAGAATCACAGCCGCACCTGCTTCTCTATTTAAGCACTCAGGCAGGAAAATGCTAGTGGAAAAACACTGGGAAACAATTCCCCAGGGAACTGGAGCAGCATGGGGGCTGCTGATAGCAGTCAGGGCAGGAGCCAGCTCGCCAGCACTGGGAGCAGCTGTCCTGTGGAGATGGGAAAACACATGGAAGAGCTAAACTGGAGGATGGGGGGCAAAATATTATCCCTCTGTGTTTTCCCTGGGAGCTGGTGTCCTGCTGTGTGCTGCTGGTTCCCGTGGATCTCGGTCTCATCCCACTCCTGGCAGCACGGTGAGAGCGTTGGCGGCATCAGCAGTGCTGCATCTGCCGAGAGGAGCTTGGCAAAGGGAGAATTCGGCAATATTGGGAGGAAAAAAGAAGGCATCTTTGTGAAATTAAACACAGATGCACGGAGGAGCATCCACTGAATGGGGTACCAGGACTTTGGGAAGGTGCGAGGTGACAAAAAGTGCTGATTTCACAGTCACAAGTGTTGCCAGGATTGGAGAGGGTGCATTTACATTGGAAAACAGCCTGGGCATGTTGGGAAATGCTTGCTCCTGGAGCAGTTTGATGTAGGAGAACAGAGATCTGTGCCCATCTGAAAAGCAAAGAAGGAAATGTGGGGATATTTCAGGAGTGAGGTGACTGCCAGGCTGAGATATGGGGGGGGTGAGTTGTGTGTGTGCTCACACAGGCAGCAGCAGGAAAGGAAAAGCACAATTCACTCCTGCAGCTTCCCACATCCTCGCAGATTTTGGGAGTGCGCTCCCCAGTGTTCCACTCCATCCATGATTTCCCCCACTGAACTGGAAATTTGTATAAAGGGCATAACTCCCCCTTTTCTGACACAGAAATACAGGGCGAGCCCTAAGAATCAGGTTTATGGTGTGTACAACTGTTCCAAAGCCATCCTTCCAAAAGACATCTATGGCATAGACCTGAAAAGAATGGTTTTATAATGTAAATATTCCCAAAACAGAGAGATTTTACTTTATATTTCATTTGAAAGACAAGGTGTTTACATTAGCATTGGGTTTTTGAATGCTTTTTAAACTGAAAAACCCATAACCCAAAGCTCCCAAGCTCATCCTCTTTGAGCTGTGGAAGAAAACAGAGGTCACTTTTCCCCTCACGGCCTGGGGAGAGAGAAGGGAACAAGTCTGGGACATTTTGTCCCATTTTTGGGATGTGCCAGCACTCCCAGCCCCACAGGGACACGGTCCCTGCTCCAGCCACTGGCAGGTGACACCAACCCTGTGACACTGGGACCAAAGGCAGCGATTTGGGACAGGTTTTTCCATACTGCTCTTGCCAGTTTTTGACATGGTGCTCTCTCAGAGTGCCCCAGGGAAGCTGGATTTGTGGGAGTTCGTCTGGTGAGAGCACCTGGCTCCTGAGAAGGCCGTGTAGTGTTCAGGGCATTCAAGTTCTGTAGGCTTCACCTCGGCTTTTAGCCAGGAAAATCCACGTATTTTCAGGGAATTCATCTGTTTGGGGCCATCTGCCCATGGGCAGAGAGCAGCTGTGGCAGCAGAAAGGTGAAATGGCAGCGATTTGGTTTCATACAGATCCCACACTGGATTGGGTTGGATGTGATCTTAAAGATCATCCAGTGCCACTCCTGCCATGGCAGGGACACCTCCCACTGTCCCAGGCTGCTCCAAGCCCCATCCAGCCTGGCCTTGGGCACTGCCAGGGATCCAGGGGCAGCCACAGCTGCTCTGGGCACCCTGTGCCAGGGCCTCCCAGCCAGGAATTCCTTCCCAATATTCCTTCCCAATTCCTGCCCTCTGGCACTGGGAAGCCATTCCCTGGGTCCTGTCCCTCCATGCCTTGTCCCCAGTCCCTCTCCAGTTCTCCTGGAGCTCCTTTAGGCCCTGCAAGGGCTCTGAGCTCTCCCTGGATCCTTCTCCTCTCCAGCTGAGCACCCCCAGCTCTCCCAGCCTGGCTCCAGAGGGGCTCCAGCCCTGGAGCATTCCCGGGGGAAGCATCCCAGCTCTGTTTCCCAGCTCATGGTCCAGCAGGGATTTTTCTGAGTCAGGCTGAGGCTGGAGAGGGGGCTCAGCCCCCTGGTACTGCCCAGAGCTCAGCAGCACTGGGATCTTTCTGAGTAAACAGAAGGATAAATTAAGGAGGCATTAAGTGATAAATACATGGATGCATGCACAGAAAGGCTTTAGCTCCGTTACTTCCATGGACCTTCCCCTTTAGAGTCTGTCCTCAGCAGCCTCTCCTAAAGGAATTTTCCCCTGGGAATTTGGCAGCCCACAGCTGCAGGGTCAAGGTCTCACTGGTGGAGCAGAGGAGTTTTACCCCATGGACATCCCCAGACTTGAGGCTATACAGGGTAGGAGCAGGAAGTAACTTTCTTTGCCACCTTTCTGCTGTTTGTTGTAAACAGCCACAATTCTCAGCCAGCTTATGATGCTCCTCACAGGAGACCTTTCAGAGCAGTTTTCTACTTTAACAATATTTCTTAATAATTATGGAATCTCTCAATAGTATGAAAAACCACCAAATAATGAGCTTTTCCTTTGGTGTCTGCATTTGTTCTTAAATATCACTGCCCTGTTCAAAGCTCCTTCTTATTTATGCTGTCATTCAGTATTTCAGTTCAATTAATTTGTCTTCACTCTGCCTTTTCAGGTTTTATCCAATATTTTTTAAAACAGAGTTGGGAAACTCTGGAAGTTTCTGTTGGAATGCCATCATCCCTTTTTAGCCAGGCAGAGAAGGCTCCAGAAGGGAAGGCTGGAGCTCCCCTGCCACCCTTCCCGTGCTGCTCTCCGAGATTTCTCCAGCAGGAGCATCCCACAAAGAGTCACCACCTCCCTTCCTCCCAGCACAAGCATTTTTAAATGGCTGGAGTGCACTGAAAAGGTGACAGATTTTTAAATTACCTAAGAGACAGTCAAACTCTTTTTTCCCTACCCTTTTGTTGTTATTATGTGAAAATATCTTGGTTGAAACCCTTAATTTTGAAGCTTGCCATGACCAAAATATGTAACATCATCCTGTTGTACTTTCCTGTTAGGAATTACTGTCTCAAAAATTTCATTTCATAACCAGAATTCTTCCGTCCCTCTTTTCCTCGCAATTTCCCAAGGAAATGGATCCGTGTAGAGCCGGGGAGGTTTTATGATAATCAGGATTATTCCAGTCAGGATTTGAATTCTTCTTCCACTGCAAGGCAAGGAAAAGCTTTGCAGGAATACGCCCTGCTCCTGCCTGGCTTCCCTCGTCCCTTTAGGAGGGATGATGCCACTGGCAGTGGTTCTCAGAACCTCAAATTGGTGGTGGTGATGCTCTTTAAAGGTTTACAGCCAAGCAGGATGTGGTGAGGTGTTTGGGATATCTCATTCCTCCCTCAGAAATCCTCTGAATTGGTTTTCTGGGACAGCAGGAATTGCTGTGGATGTGCCGTCCTGCTGCTGGGGTTCTCATCCCTGCAGGAAGGGGTTTTTCACTCCCTAATGTTTTAAGGTCGATGAAATCCTCTGGATGCTTGGATGACATAAAACAAACGGAGCTGTGTTGTGGTCTGAGCCGGGAATTGAGTCGGGATGTGCCGGGAAACTCCCAGGGCTGGCGGGAGGAGGGCCCAGGATGTGGGACAACCCCACTGTGACACCCCAGCAGCGAATCAGATACCCCCAGGTATCACCCTGGACCATTTTATGAACTCCCTCATGTACAAAATGTTTATAAATATTTGTGGATGAAGATACACAGGTCTATTTTTAAGATTTAAGTTAAATAAGTTAAAGAATGGCTGGCCTTTTCTGCCTAAACGTGCAATGAGATATATTATACCTTTAGTCTACGATGGCCTAGGTACTGCTTAGTCTGTGATGAAAACTTTGCTGCTTTCCTACTGTTCTCAGAGAAAAAAAAAACCTATAAAAGACGTACAGGTTTGTTGCACAGGGACTACTGCAGCGAAGCTTTGTATTTGACCACTGGTAATATGAATGTGTTGTATTGACTTGTTGAAGATAATCATGAAACAACATATTTTAAATGTTACTTGCCTTATAGATTAGAGTACGACTATGTGGATATCATTTTTGTAAATACTGTTTTTTATAAATGTCTCTCCTCCATCCTCCCCTGTCACCCATTTCACCGACTCTCAAATATGCAATTATTTACCATGCAGAGCGTTGTGACAAAGAAATCCCCACGTCAGAACAAAGTTTATCCATTCTATACATAAGAACCACATGAAATACCCAGCTGAGTTGCAATTTAAATGTGATTATTATTATTTTTTTTCCTTGAAAATAAACAAAAAACCGTAAAACACTTCTTTTTCTGAGTGACTTTTGCTTCCACATGCAGGAGCACCCAGAGGAGTGAGCAGAGGGATTGAAGGCTGGCCCAGAAAAGGGTCCCTTGCCCCCAAAAAGGATCCTTGTCCCAAAACCCATCATTGCTGCTGGAGTTATGTGCAGTGTCCCAGCATGGGGACAGGTTGAGAGTGGCACGTGAGGACACGTGAGGATCCACAGGGACCGTGGGGATATGGATCTTGGCTGAGGGAATGCAGGGGGCTGGGGGACATGAGGGACCCATGGGGACATGTCCAGGCTGTAGGGGCACGTGGGATCTGTGTGGATCTCTGGGGATCACGGGAATTTGTGTGGGCTATAGGGACCTGTAGGGACCCATAGGGACATTTTTGGGAGGTCTGTGGGAACCTGTGGGGCCATGGGGACCTGCGAAGGTCACAGGAACCCTCAGGAGCCATGAGAACATAACATAAAGGGACTGTGGGGACATGTGAACTTCATGGGGACATGTGAACTCCATGGGGCCATAGGGGATCTTTAGGTGTGTGCGGGGACGTGTGGGAACTGTAGGGACACAGAGGGACCGTGAGGAGCCATGGGGACACACAGGGAGCTGTGGAAGCTGTGGGGACCAGTGGTAGCCATGGGACCTGTGGAAGCTTTAGGGGTATGTGGGAGCTGCAGGAACCTCTGGGGGCTGTAAAGGAATACAGAGTCCTGTGGAAAACATGGGGACATGCGGGAGCCACGGGAACCTGGAGGGACACACAGGGAGCCGTGGAAGCTGTGGGGACACCAGGGACTTTAGGAATACGTGTGAAGTTATGGGGACACACAGGGAGCTGTGGAAGCTGTGGGGACACCAAGGACCGTAGGAATTTGTGGAAGCCATGGGGACACACAGGGAGCTGTGGAAGCTGTGGAAGCTGTGGGGACACCAAGGACCGTAGGAATTTGTGGAAGCCATGGGGACACACAGGGAGCTGTGGAAGCTGTGGGGACCCGTGGTAGCCATGGGGACCCGTGAGGCCTGTGGGGACACACAGGGACGGGTGGAAACTGTGAAGAGCCGCGGAAGGCGCAGGAACAGAAAGCCGTGAGGACGGGAATGCCGAGGAACGGGAACGCGGCGGGATAGAGGCGGGGATCGATCGGGAACGTGGAGGGATAAAGGCGGGGATCGATCGGGAACGCGGCGGGATCGGGAACGCGGCGGGCAGGCTCCGCTCCCGGCCCCGCCTACCTCCCGGCGCTGAGGGCGATGGAAGGCGGCGAAGCCCCCGCCGAGCCCGGCTCGGGTGGGTGTCTATTGCCCCTCCAAAAACCCTCCAGCGCGGCGGCTCTTCCCTCATAAACCCGAGCTTTGCCTCGCAGGGCCTGCCAGGCGCTTCCCGGTGGCGGCGGTGGATGAGATCCTGAGGGATGTGGTGGGGAGCGCCCTGAGGGAGCAGCGCTACGAGCCGGGGCCGTGCAGGGAGGCGGCCATGGACATCGCTGAGGTGGGACGGGGACGGGACATTTGTCCCTGTGCTTCCACGGGGTGTCACCTCGGTGGGTGCCTTGGGGGCTCCCCAAATGTCCCCTTAAAATACCGGTAAAGGGTAAGATAAAGGCTGGAGGTGGCTGTTGAGATACACCAAGGGTTGCTCAGAGGGCGGTACAGACATACACGAGTTAATTAATAGATTTACAGACTGGTTTGGGTTGGGAGGGACCTTAAAGCCCATCCAGCCTCACCCCATGCCCTGGGCAGGGACACCTTCCACCATCCCAGGCTGCTCCAAGCCCCATCCAGCCTGGCCTTGGGCACTGCCAGGGATCCAGGGGCAGCCACAGCTTCTCTGGGAATCCCATCCCAGCCCCTCCCCACCCTCCCAGGGAACAATTCCATCCCACTATCCCATCCACCCCTACCCTCTTGTCAGTTTGATCCCATTCCCCCTTGCCCTGCTAGACGTCCATCCCCATTTTGAAGGTGGCCTGAGCTCGTTTCTCTCCGCAGGTTGTTAAGGCTCGGGTTAAAGCCCTGGGGGTGCCCAGGTACAAGGTGGTGGTGGTGACACACATCGGGCAGCTGGGCGAGCAGAGCCTGCACATCGGCAGCAGGTGCCTCTGGGATCCTGGCACGGACACATTTTCCTCCTATGTGTTCAAGAACACCTCGCTGTTTGCCGTGGCAAACGTCTACGGTGTGTATTTTGAATAAGGAGGTTTAACAGCAAGAGAAATGAATATTCAGCCTAACTCTTCCCATCTCTGTTGTTGGAAATGTCTCTGAAGGACCAAGGTACTCTGACCTGCTTTGAAATGTGAGCCTTTGGGTGAATGGAATAGTGGTCTTCCCCAGAGTTTTCTCTGGGAGGTAGTTTTGCATCTGGTTGCTGCTTTCAGAACTTATGCTGTAGGGGAAATAGTTTCAGAATAGTCCCTGCAAGTAATGTTTTCCCTGTTCTCCTCCAGGAAATATTACTGGAAGTATCTGGATTAGGAAACATTACTGGAAGTATCTGGATTAGGAAATAAACTGTGGGTTTTGCCTGCCCTGGTTTTGAGGCTGATGCTGGAGGTCCTAAATCTCTCCTGGTGCAGCCGTTCCCCACTTGAGGTGGGCTCTGGCTGATCTTGCTCTTCTGAATCTGAAACCAGACTTTTTGCTCCACCTGTAACCTGCTGATAGATTTTCCTGAGTCAGAGAACAAACCTACCATAAATTGCTTATTTTATTCCATTTTAGGTGCCAGGCTGAAACCAGAACAGTAGTTAGTTGGGAAGAAATACTTCATGTGCTCGTGACTAAAGGTTTAACTCTAACCCTCTGTAAACACTGTGAAACACAGATAACCTGAAGCCACTTGCTGGTGTGCACTGTGACATTTAACCCCCCAGAAAGGTTTTAATTTACAATTAAAGAACACAACTGAACCAACTGTGGTTTGTGTCACGATTATTTTAATCCCTGGCAGCTGTGAGGCCGAGCTGCTGCATTTCAGCACAGGGAGCTGATCTCTCTCCTGCTGCAGCCCACGTTGCAGCAGGATGTGGTGAGCAGCTCGGCTGCCTCACGCTTGCTGAGCACAGAAACTTTGCTGGTTTTTTGCAAGTCTTGCTCAGGTTTGACGTCCTGAGGTTCTTGGCTGTGGAGCCCCAAGCTCTGCTCTGCGTGTGGCGAGAAGTCAGCGTCAACCTCGTGTGGGAAGTGCTGAAGGTTTTCACTCTCTGTCGCAGAAAAAAGAAGCTCAGAGTTCGAGGTCGTGGAAAGATGAGTAATTTATGCTTTTTCTCTTTACTAGAAGGACAGACCAGCCTGGGTGTTACCCTCTGATGTGAGCTCCACATCACAGACTCCTCATGGAGAAAAAAGTGTGAGGAGCAATCTGTGATCAATGTGAAAGCAGCAGTTTAGGGATTTCTAGTGAAGGGTGTCCTGTGCTGCCTCGAGTCTTAAACTCAGATATTTGCTTCTCCAGGAAAAACTGATTTGTTGTGGCAGAGGCTGCACCTGTGGGTTTCCTGAAATGCAGGTGTTGCATTAAGATATCACCCATTTGTCTAGGTTTGAGGCAAATTTAGAGGAGAAATATTTTTTGGTAGAAACTGAGGTTCGGAAAAAGAAATATTTTCTCGGAGGAAGGTGAAGAAGAAATAAAACTATTTCTTTAATAAACACACAGGAAAAGAATAATAATGTTAAATAATCAAATTTCTCATTGTGGAGAGAAATTTGGAAGATTTTAGAGTCTTTTTATGGGTGTGGTTTTCTCTCTCTCTTCAGAGCTGGATTGGTGTGGGGCCCTCTGGGCCTTTGGGATGTTGTTTTGGTGGTGTTGAATAGTTTTAGAAGAGAAGAAGTCGAAGTTTTAAGGAAACAAAGTNATGTTTTAGTAATGATATTTTTTATAATTATAAAATTATATTGATAATTTTTAGTAATAATATTTAGTAACAATAAAGTTTCTGCTTTCTAGTGGGGAAAGTGAAGGCCACAGTAAGACACTTGCACCGACTTCAGTGAAACTTGTCACTGTCACTTGAAGTGTGATTGGCAGAGAGATTTTCAGTGGTAGCCTTGGCNAAAAAATGTGCTAGTAAATAAAATATATCCAAAAACACATGAAGGTACTTCAATTGCAGAGGAAATATTCGACANGGGTGTGGTTTTCTCTCTCTCTTCAGAGCTGGATTGGTGTGGGGCCCTCTGGGCCTTTGGGATGTTGTTTTGGTGGTGTTGAATAGTTTTAGAAGAGAAGAAGTCGAAGTTTTAAGGAAACAAAGTTTAAATTTTTGGGTTTTTTTGAAGAAACAGAGTTGAGAGTTGGCTGGAAAGTAGTAGCAGTTATTTTTTACAGCAGAAGAACAACAGAGAGGAGTAGTGATTTTGAAGCACAAAACTGTTTTGAAAAAGATTTTCTTGTTGGTTTTTCTTTTTCTCCTCTCTTGCTGCTGCTACAAGAGAATTTTCCAAAAATGCAGATGTAAGAAGTGCAGAAAGCCTCTCTTTCTGTCATCTGCCTCAATTATTTTCCTGTTCTCTATTTATTTTAATCTGTCAGAGTACAGATTTCTTTTCTGACTATCCAAAAGTCACCATTTTCTGAGTGTCAAAAAAATGTGCTAGTAAATAAAATATATCCAAAAACACATGAAGGTACTTCAATTGCAGAGGAAATATTCGACATGTTTTAGTAATGATATTTTTTAGAATTATAAAATTATATTGATTTTTTTAGTAATAATAAAGTTTCTGCTTTCTAGTGGGGAAAGTGAAGGCCACAGTAAGACACTTGCACCGACTTCAGTGAAACTTGTCACTGTCACTTGAAGTGTGATTGGCAGAGAGATTTTCAGTGGTAGCCTTGGCTTGAATCCTATTCCTCGGGTGAGCTTGGAAAATCTTGGTCTAAATGGTTTTTCTTTAGTGAAATAGCCCAGGAAGCTGAGCCAGGCCAGCTGTTGCTGCTGTTTTCAGGAGCACAGTGGCTGCTGCTCTTGGGAGCAGATGGTTTTTAAAACTTTATCACTCAATAATCAATTGCTATGTATTCTACTTTGTCTTTTGTACCAGTAACTACTAATTCTTGTTAACACATTTCTTCTACATCAAATTCCCTCCACCAATCACCCTGTGCTCACCTGACCTCAGGAAATGAGAAGGAGAAGAAGAAAGGAGAACCCAGAGCCAACTCCCTGAATCCTCCATGTTTGGCCTCCATTTACCTGTATATAGCAAAACCTAAAACTACAAATCTTCATCCTGTGATAACTTAAACCAAAATCTCCCAAAATTGAGAGCATCACACTCTCAATGCTCTCAATTCATCCAGGAGTGTTGGGAGCTTTTCCCAGGGGCTCACATCAAAGGCTGTGTTCCCCTGGGGTGCTCTGGGGGAGCAACAGGAAAAGTTTTCCAGCTTTCCTGGACTCCAACACCCTTGGATCCCCTTGGATCCGAGTGCAGCAGGCAGGGATGAGGCTGGGATGCTTTCATTGGTACTCACCCCACAGCTGGTGGTACTCGCTGAGGTGTCTCTTCCAGCGTGAGCCGCCGCATGTGAACACCACAGCTCTGATGAAATCCCTCCCGCAGAGCCTCACTGTGTTCCCTTCTCCTCTTCCCTCCTGTGCCAGCAGCAGGAGAACGAGGCAAGCCAGTGCCAGCACCGTGCCCCTCATGATGCCAATGTGGTGCTTCCCAGCTGGGCGTGGGCAGGGCAGGAGGGAGCGGGTGAGGAGCTGTGCTGGAACCTCCCCATTTATAGTGATGCTCCATCCACTCTGCTGAGTGACTGCTCGCTCTGGGGGTGACTTAATGTTTGCTAAAAACAAATAAACTGCTTGTTTCTGGTCATGCTTGAAGTGCTTTGGGATCTCAGTCAGGTGTTAAAGATTTCTTTAGTCTACGTAGCTGCTTTACTGGGAACTCCCGAGGTGTAACAGGTTTATGGGGTGTGGCTCAGGGAGATGGAGTTAATGTGTGTTCTGCCAGAACAAAAAGGTGTTTATGACATGGTTTGTACTGAAGGGGTTTGGTGTCTGTGCTCCCCACACTGGTGTGTTCCCCACAGCCTGATGCCCAGTCCCAGCTGGGGTCTGTGTGTGTTGGTGATCCCAAAGGAAAAGGGAATTCACTCCTTCCCATGATGTCTGCACCTCTTCATTCCCCAACCTTGTTCACTGCTGACTGTGGATGCTTGGGGGGAAAACCCTGCCAGTGCCAGGCACTGCTGAGAAAATCCACTCCAGAGTGGATATATATATATTTGTGGCTTATATAGATTCCCAGTGTGCCAAGGACATGATCCTGCAGCACGTGGAGTTGGGTCACTGCTCTGGGAGCAGAGGTTGATTCTGAGTTATTGGTTCCTAACGTTGTTGGCTTTGGTGTCTTTATGTTTCTATAAAAGCTCCTTGCAATAAAATGCCTTTAGGAGGAAATTTCTCAGTTACGTGGTCAGAAATTCCATGTTTAAGGACAAAATACACGAGGAACTTTGGAGATCTTGAGCCCTTCCTGGCACCACGAGGGTTTTGCAGCCATAATGTTACAGTTAATTAACTTTCACTGTGTGCAGGGTGGGTTATGATGTGTTACAGCCTGACAAAAAGCTTGTTTTTTAGCAGTAAGCAAACATTCATGGGCATGGATGGAAAATATGGGGTGTATTTTGGTCAGATTCATAATAATGATTAACAAATGATTCACCTTAATGAGTGTCTTTCTTCGAAACACACCAAGATGAATTTAATGTCAGGGGGAAGTTTGCATGTTCCCTGTCAGACGTGCAGCACACAGAAGGAAGTGGATGTTAATGCAGCACAAATGATCCTTAATTCAGTGATGTGTTTGAGTGTTGGGTGTTTATTGGCAGGATAATGAGAGAGGCTGCATGTTCTGGATCTATAAAACACACGTTTCCATACACAGTGTGCTCAGCAGCACGGCTACAACTTGTGCCTGATCACTCCTCTGGAGATGCTCCCTATTTCCTGTGGGCAGGAAGTTCCTGGAAATCCTCCAGCTGGGTGTTTTTTTTCTGTTTCTTCTGCTCTGCCCCCCAAAAAAGCCAGCCTAGGCAGCCAAACACTGCCTGCTTCCAACCCAAGATGAAAAGACCTTGGGGGAAAAACAGAAAGGGATAAAGGCCCAGGGAAAAAAAAGACTACAGAGACTTTTCCATGATCAGAATTCCAGAGAAGGTCATCCATGTATGAACACTGACTGTGCAATGAGGGGACTCACAGGAGGAAATTTAGTGCATTTGAAAGACGTTTCTAAGCTGTGTGGCTTCAAAGAGAAACTTTATTGGTTAAAAAAGGATAACCAGTTTATGTTCCTACTACAGCAAGTCTTTCCTGCTGCTTCCCAAAGGAGAAGGGAAATCAGGCACTGTTAAACAGCTCCAGCAGCAGCAACTATATCACGCAAGGAACCAACCTGGAAAACAAGAGGAAAAAGAGCTGATTCTTCCTTGGAATTCTGTTCATGCTTTGCTTACCCCTCCAGGAAAACAGCTAGGCTAGGTTGGGTTGCATTTGTGCTGTCATTATTTGGCAAACATTTCTCTCATTTATAAAGGAAATTAATTTCTGGTGGTGTGGCAGCAGAAGAGTAGGAACCACCTCAGCTTAACCTGGTGCTGGAATTGTGATCCCACCTATTCCAATATTCCCTAGTTGGGTGTTTCCCAGAATTTCAGGCCTCAGCACAGCCATACCTTGGTGCTGGGAGCAGCCAGGTTGTGCAGCTGCCACACTCCCACCTGCCCACAGCTGTCCCCCAGCAGCAGGCACTCGGCGTTCCTGGCAAAGAGGATGGAGGTGAGATTCCCTTCGGGGCTGGCAGCACAGGACAGCACGGGGTTGAAGCTGCAACCCAAGAATGAACAGGTAGATGCATTTACCAGCTGAAAAGCTGCACCTTTCTGTTGTCTAGATGATCTCAAAAACTGGGTTTGGTTTGGGCTCTGCCAGAACAAAAATCCCATCTGCTGTTAACTAAATATCCTGCTTGCTTAAAATGCATCCTAACCTGGAAAGTGGTGGTTAATATCTTCATTATTTGAAAATAATATATATAATTTGCATTATGTGGCATTATTATATATTTTTATATATATGCGATATAATTATATCGCATTATTGCGATCTGTGGATGCTGACAAGTTTGTTCAGAAAGAAATTTTCCAGTTCTCCACCCTGTCTGTGAGAAGAAGTTGCTTTCTCACAGACAGAGCTGAGAACCAGGAGAAGTTTGTGTAAACCATCTCATGTGTTTTTGTAAACAATGTTACAGGTGGTGTTTTTTACATCTTGTTATTCCAACTTGTTATTCTGTAACTAACCAATGATGCTGAAGAGGTTTTCACTCAAAACCCAATAATTGTACCCTGTTCTAGCGACCCTGGAGATATAAAAATTTCCTTAATAAATAACTTCTTTCATCTCAAGTTTATGCCACTATTTCTCCCCATCCCCGGACTCAACAGCAACAGGGATCCACCATGGGCTTCACACTGTCAGTAACACCAAATCCAGAGCAGCTGGACAAGGCCACAGCTAACTGAGTCATCTCAACTTCAGACCATCCAATCTTTATAAAAGCAGCTCAGTTTTGTTATTTTTCCTTCTAACTCTGCCATGATTTGTGCAGGAAAATGGTAGTTTTACACTTCATCAGCTCCAGAAGGCATCCAGCTCCTTCTCTTCTCACCCCAAATCTCTGGTAGCTACCACCTGCTTTTACACAAGGAGTATTTCAAACTGCAATAGTTTGAGCAGGCAAAGTGTGGAGCTGTAATGGTCTGATAAAAACCCTGATGAGGTAACAATGTGTGACAATTAAACTTGAGAATCTTCATTGAGAGTAGTCATTACTCACATGCTGACGCTCAGATCCCAAATCTCCACCCTCCTTTCATTCGCTGCAATAAAGACAAAGGCTGATTTTGGAGCCCACTTGATGTCATGAACAGAAGCTGTGACAGAAGTGAAAGTTAACAGGGGGGTCTGGGAATCCCGGTGCCATAAAAGGATGCTCCAGTCTGCAGAGCAGCTGAGGAACATGTCCGTGCTGGAGTGATTCCAGGCAACTTTGTACACGGGACCCTGTTGGGAGAGAAACAAAACACAACTTGGTGTTGCTGTAGAGCTGAGGAATCTATTCTAGAGCTACCCAGCCTTTCCCCCAGAGGTAAGATTATTTAACTGTACAGACCCAACAGATTTCTGATTGCTTTCTTAAAATAAAGCCAGAGCTAAAGCTTTAAACCAGGTTATAGTATCAGTTTTAATAGGTTATTTTAGTGTAGAAAGTAATCCTGTGGTGCTTTATGCTATGGGAATTCATTCCTAATGTAAGAAAGTTTAGGTTTCTTTTGTTGCAGATGTTATGTTTACCAAATACAAGCAAAAAAGCTGTTCCATTTTTGAATTGAATTGAACAGTTCCTGCTGTGCTTGTTTAGAGTGTATCACTCACCTTATGGCCCTTGTATGTCCCCAGAATCTGCTCCTTGCCCGAGCAGGAGCAGCAGAGGATGTGACCCTCTTCTGTTCCAGCCAGAAAGATATCAGTGTCCTGAAAGAAAGGGAGAAGTCGCCTAGGCTGGATGAATTTATCACTCATGCAGAAATCATCCAGGGCTGGATGAGTTCAGAGCTCTGAAGAGCCAAGGAGGAGCTCCTGTGAGAGGTGGGTAAAGGGGGGCAGAATGTGGACATTTGTTCTCTAACAATGCCCAACATGCACTAACTCCTGAAAATCTTGGATTTTCAGCAATCTGTGTGGAAAACACATCAATCCTTTGAGTGCTCTGTGGAGGAAATACTCAGCTGGATGAAGAGAAGCACAGCTGAGTCCTGGACGTGGGAGGTGTTGAACAAATTCTCCCAGCCTTGGCCAACACGCAGAGGGAAACTGCCCTGAGGCCTGCCCAAGGCAATGTGAGTAACAGGGCTGGGAGGACAGGGCTTGCTTTCCATTTCACCCATTTGGGGTGGATTTTAGTAGCTAGGAAGCAATTTATTTCAAAATCAATATGCTTCAAGTCCTCAGCTAGTTCCCATTAAAGCAGCTCCAGCTGAGCATTCCTCCTCTGCTGCAGAGTTTTCCTGAGTAATCCTTCAGCCAGGACAGGCTTTCTGAGCCCACCTCTGGATGGAAATCGAAGCACATTCCAGCTGCCTGTTGAGATATGGGAGCTTCACTTTTCCTTTCCTTCTCCCGTGGTAATTTTTTCTTCTCACTTCGCGTTCGCTTGATCGTCATCAGATCTGTGCAAAGAGCAGGAGCTTGTGTCAAACAGGTGAGAGGAACTCATGCTGCTTTGGGATACCCAGCAGCTCTTAAATGTTTTGTGGGATAACTGGTGCAAAGAATGCCAGCTGAAATCAGAGGGAGCAGTTTGAGGTGCTCACCAAAGCAATCCAGCCTTTGCTGGATGAACCACTGGGTCACTCTCCCATCTCCCGAGATGCACATCAGCCTCTCTTTTCTGTCCCCTCCTGCTGCACCTCTGTCCTGTTCCACCCACCTCAGCTGCCACACAGGACCTGTGTGTTTATTTAAGGATGCCCTGGCACAAAAAAAATGCACGTGGTAAATCATATGTGGACAAAGACAAAGCAATATATTTGAAAAATAATTAGGCTTCCACTTTGTAATGAGTTTTAAGTCTTATGACAGAAGTGTTTAGCTTTTCTTTTAAAAAATTCCCTATTGGTTGTTTTCTCCAGGAGAATATTTCCTTTATTGAACATGTTTGATAATCACTTTCAGGGCACTGTTTATGTGCTGCCACTTTTCAGTAACACCTGCACCATGAAATCAGTCTGCACCTTGTGTAGGAGAGTGTAGGGAGCTGGGCAAGTGTTTCTGGGCAAGTGTTTCCCTCTTCACCTTCCCATCCCCTCTCTCATTCTCTTCTTATTTCCTGCTCACCCCTCACTCATTCTGATGTTCTCTCCATTTTTGGGCAGTGGGATCAGAGAGAAAGCACCAAAAGCTCCACTGCTCTCCCATAAGGATTTATTACCCAGAGCTGCACTGTCCCACTTAGGACACCGAGTATAAATTACAGGTGGGGGTAACTCGCTGCATTTCCTTAAAGAGTGAGGGAATGAGACTCCTTTGTTGTCCCTTTCCAAGGTTTGCTTGCTCAGAGGTGCCCTGGGGGGAGGAGAGAGGAGCTGCCAGGCTGACCTGCTGTCCAGCAGCGCGGTGTCCTCCCGGCTCCGGACATCGTAGATGGCCACACGTCCATTGGCCATCCCAACTGCCAAGAGATTTGGGCTTGCCAGGGAAAAATCCACAGCAGTCACACCATGCTCACAGCGGAAAATGCGCTCTGGCCACTGCCCAGGAGAGAAATACAACAGAGGTGTGAGCTGGGTTATTATTTACCTCTCTCTTCTCAACGCTGGGCAGCAAATTTCCGCTGGAAAACTCAAGTGATGGTGGCCACAGTGATTAGAAATTATTCTGTTCTGACTGGCTTCATGTATTTCTTGCTGCAACTGATAGAATTAGGGAAAATATATACAGATTGTGCAGAAATATATATATAGATAGATTGTGCAGACACTGGAAAGTAGGTGAGGCTACTACACCAAACTAAATACCTGAAAAGGTCAATGGTGACATCAGGGAATCATGAGAGTATTTGATGTGGTAAAGATGCATCAAAAATTGGACTCTGCCTGGTTTAAATTAGTCTAACACAGTTTTGGCTGAGAGAAGTTTGTAGAAGAAATCAAACTGAAGCATTTTAATTTATGGCAATCGGAGCTTTTTTTACTGGGACACTTTGTAACTAAGATTTCCAATTCTTTTTGTTTTAATGACTGGTTTTAAAAGGATCCCTTTTTGGATCTGCAGAGGTGTAAACGTCACATCTATGAAATTTCCTCTCTTTTTGGACAGTGTTGTGAGAGGTTCAATTAGATAATTGCACTTAGAAGGGAAACAAAGCAGGAACCATAGAGAAAAGCACATTGCAGGAAAAGCAAACAAAGGAGCTCGTTACCATGGGGTTCTTCAGTGACCAACAGCAAGCCAGGCCTCCCTTCTGCTCCCGAGAAACAAACTCTCTGTACCCAACTGCTAAGAGATCCTGCAAGCACAGAGCAACAGGGAGAGAGAGCTCAGTTCAGCTGGAAGCTCAGCAGGGCATTCCCAAAGGCACATTTGTGTTAAGAGTGGCTCTCAAGGCAAAGTCTGGAGTAACAAAGCTCCTGTCCTATGCAGGAGACTCACACAGGATATGCATTGCTCTATAATCTTATTTTAATCTGCATTGTTTAATGGGCTACAGAAGAATTCTTCTGGTTTTCTCTCTCGGGGTTAGCTGTAAAAGGAGCTTCAGAGAGTCCCTCTAACTCCTAGCTTTTAGCTTTCCCCAGTCCAGTGAATTCCCTTCATTCCTTTCCATAGGCAGAAGTAAAAACCAGCAGCAAATCTTTAGCCTTCAGCTCTATTAATTTTCCTTTCCCTGCACTCAGGTAGTTTGAGAAAGCCACACTTTAAAAGCAGCTGTTTGCTTGCCCTGTATTCTAACCCTGAAGACTCTAAATGTGCCCAACTTTTTAATATCTGGTGTACTAAAAGTAAGAAATGGTCTTTATTTTTTTTTTCCCCTCTCTGGGTTTCTGTTTCTCATCCTCAGCTGCCATTTGCCTTTCTTCCCTTCATTATTTATGTTTGGCCATAAGTGAGTTCTGTTGGGAAAACACATGAAGAGTTACATGACCAGATTAAAGAATTAATTATTGGCTTCTGTGCTGTTACTGTGCATCTTATCCTTAAATTTTGAGGAATGCTGCTTTTTTGGGAGGTTACTGTTAGAGACAAAGATGTGATGTCTAAACTATCAGAAATAAACTCTATCAGTGGTAATAAAGTTTAGCAGCAGGGCTTAAATTTCAATTTTAGAACGGACCAAGTCTATTAACATTGCTGTTGAGGGTAAACTTAATGAGCAATTAATGAAATTCTGGGCCAATTAAAGCTGTGGTGATCCACATGTAGGGAAAACCTAGTGCAGCCTGTAGATTGAGGCAGCAAGAGTGAGAGGTTGGATCCAACTCTCTGAGATCCCTCCTGATGCCTTAAGTGGAAACAGAGAAACAGAGACTAGACAGGAAAAAAGGAATAAAGGAGGGATTGATTGGAAAGGCCTTCAGAGGTCACACTCTGGGCTCCAGAGGCTCCTGCCTCAGTGCATCCCAAAATGGACAATGCCAGCTCCCGAGTTCTTCCCACTTTGATATCAGCATCAATTGCCCAAGCAGAAGCCAGGCAAGGATGGAATTTGCCCAAGCTTGCCCCCCTCTCCCCAAGATGAAGGTTTGCAGTTGTTGGGCCCAGGAGGGTCTGGGTGTCCTTGGAGAGCGAGCTGGAGAGGCTTTGTTATGTCAGTGTGAGCATGAGAGAACAGCACTGAACGAGCTCCAGGGACCTGCAGAGTTACACTGGGCACTGCAGGGTTTGAGATAATATAAAACTTAAACCCTAAGGCATCATTGACCAGCTCAGGAATGATTTTTTTACTCACAGGGTTCACTTTGTTCCAAGCCATGCTGCTCACGCTGTGCCCACTGGTTAAATCACAGCCATATGACCACAGCTGCTCCAGGCCAGGAGCTTCTGCTGGGCTTTGATTTAGAACTAACCAAGCTGATGGTTTAAAGGGTTTTTCCTCCTTTTTCTCATCCTTCTTTTCCTCCTCCTCCTCTTCCTCGTCGTCCACGTCAGTGTCTGAGTTAACAACAGGTTCTAAAATGCACAGATGTGGTAGAAACATTTCACTTGTCTCACTCCAGACATTCACACCAGAAGAAAAATCTGCCCTTTCAGCAAATATTTTGCAGGGGGAAAACAAAAGAAGTGAAGATTCGAGGAATTAAAGACATCCTAACTTCTAAAACTAGGGCTAAAATTGGCTGGGGACAGAGCAGACACTGGATTGGGCTGGAGAATGCCAGCTCTGCTGCAGGTGTTCAATGAGTGGGTTTAGCTGGCCAGCAAAAAGTGAGGAATTTCTGGGGAAAATGAGGAATTGATGGCTGGAAAGAGGGCACTGAGCAAGGACCATACCTATAAGGACAGGAATCTGCCGATAAACTGCAAATTTGGGTTGAAAAATATTCTCCATGAGAATCCTCTCCATGACAACTAAATCCTGCTTCAGGTTTTCTGATGTTAAGATGGCTTCTGGATGGCATTGCCTCTCCTCGTGGCTCCTGGCAGGAACAGCACCCTCTGGAATGATTATGGAAGAAGCTGAGTGACAGAATCATCTGGAATGGATCCATAAGGATCATGCTGCCCAATAAGAGATAAATGGGATATAAAAGCTTTGAACATGATAAAACTTCACAGGGAAAAATCAAGGGGTAAGAATTCTCCCCCTGGAAAAAGCAGAGAATTCCAAAAAATACTTTCACTATGGATTTTTGTTCTCACTTTCTTTCATTGCTCAGATACTTCAGGAATTTTTCACCAATGGTGTTTAGCTTCCACTCACTGAAGTGAGTAGCAGCAAACCTCATCCCTGAGTATTTATTGAAGACAATTTCTGATGGCACTGTCCAGGGAAGTGCAGCCCTGTCCAAGACTGCTCAGCAAACTCTCTTCCAGACTCCAGGCAGGCCAAACATGTTTTTGAGGAAGTTTCCCCCCCAAATCCCAGGGTTGTGCCTGGTTTAGGAGGACAAAAAAAGAGCAGAAATGTAAAATGTTACCTCTGGCAGAAGGGACAGCCACAGCCTGAGCGTGCTCCTCAGTCGTGGGAGATTTGCTGCCCTTCTCTGCTGTGTCTGTGGCTTCTTCTGTCCCTGCAGGTTCTGTTTCTGAGGCATTCAGTGAATTGTCAAAGTCCCAGCAAGTCACCATCATCCCTGGGAATGAATTTCCCTGTCAGACAGATCTCTTCTCTTGGTACATTATTGCAAGGAGCTTCCTGCAGCCCAGCAAAGCTTTGCTGTGTGCTCTACAGCCCAGCTGCTGCCATGGAGGGCTTTGGAACCAGCTCTGGTTCCAACCAAGTTGATATTTGAACTGTTATTTTTGATTTAATCTTTTAATTTCATCTTTTAATTGCCCTGTTTTAAGCATTTATAGAAAAGGTTGCCTGTATAAAGCAGATAAAATTCTTTAAAGCTCCTTGTGTTGTATGATTGCTGCAGCTCCATCAGGGGTTTTTTTTGGGGTGTGGCTCCCCTTAAACAGGACCAGCTCTCACCCAAACCGAGCCTTGATGTGCTCAGGGGTTGGAATGAGCCCTGCTGATGCTCAAGACATGCAAAAAAAAGCAGCAAATATCTTTTCAAAACAGATTATTATCGACTTCTGGTGGTTTCCCACTAATTTTACACATGCCAACACAAAGGAAAAGTGTTTGGAACAGCACTGCCCATAATTTTTTTGGCCTCTTACACACAAAAATGTCCCCAGCTAGGCAAAGCTCACCCCATGCACATCTCAGAGACTCCTCCACAGTGGTTTTCAGAGCACTGAGGTTGTACATCCTGTAAAATTGCACTGATATTCGGTGTCCCCCAAGGTTTCAAATCCCCTACCAGGGATTCTCTTCTTTGCATTGTGGCAAACAGAAATAGAAACCTGAAAAGTCAAGGGAGGGGGAAAAAAAAAGGAATTCTGTCCTTGGATAATTCAAGCTGAGGATTAGCTGGGCAGTGCTGAGGCAGGCAGGGCACAGCAGCTCTCTAGTGCTGTTAATAACGATTTTAATGCAATAATTCTGTGTTCCAGCACCAAAATCAAGATTTAGGAGGGGCAGAAATGGCCACCACAAACCCCAGTGTCCTGTCTGAACTTAAAGCTCTGGAAGTGAAAGTGGAGGAAACATCTCCTGCTTTGAGATGGAGGTAAAAAAATTCCTGTTCTCATCTCCTGCTTCAAGATGGAAGTAAAAAATCCCTGTTCTCAGTACCAAAAAATCCCTGTTCTCAGTACCCTGCCCAGGTTTACCTTTGTCTGCCACGGCGATTGTCTCACATTGCACCTCCTTGGTTTTGACAGCTCCAGAGATGGTTTGCACCATTTTTTCTTCAAAGTTGTCACTGTCAACTCTAGCGTTGCAAATTTCCTCATAAATCTTGTTCCTCTCCCTGGAAAACAAAGGAAACACTGGGTGCTGACTCCCTGGAAAAAAAGTCTGCCTGGGATTCTTGGTGTCTTTAAGCAGGAGTTGATCAGGAGAGGTTATCCCACGTGTTAAATGTTCTCCTTTTTGGATTGCTGGATGTTATTGCAGTCTTTGGATCATTCAGCAGCTCTTTATGATCTCGGTGATGCTGCTCTAAAACAGGGATGGCCTGTGGAGAACAGAACCCAAAAGGAACTAAAATCCCTGCTCCAGCTGCCCATGATGTTTGGGGGAATTCAGAGCTCCGAGTCTCATCACTCAGAAGGAAAGGGAGAGCATCAAGAGGCTAAAAGGAAACTTCTTTTTTATTTCAGCATTTCCACCAAAGTTAAGGTAGTTAAGGTAGGACCAAGGAGGAGCTGCCTGCTAAGTTTAACTCTCCTTAATTCATGAATAATTAGAAGCTACACCCAAGAATCAATGCAGCAGCTTGAAATATCTTACTGTTTTCATGAAAACTTAATTGTCACCCTGGATTTTCTGAACCTGCCATCATTTTTTGGCCAAAGGGAGCAAGAATTTCATCAAGATGAAAGAAATGTAAGAAATGAAGTCTCATCCAAGAGGCTTGGTGATGCCTTAGGTTTGAACTTTTCTCTGTTCCCAGCCCTGCAGTACCCAGTGTGACTCTGCAGGTCCCTGGAGCTCGTTCAGTGCTGTTCTCTCATGCTCACACTGACATAACAAAGCCTCTCCAGCTCGCTCTCCAAGGACACCCAGACCCTCCTGGGCCCAACAACTGCAAACCTTCATCTTGGGGAGAGGGGGGCAAGCTTGGGCAAATTCCATCCTTGCCTGGCTTCTGCTTGGGCAATTGATGCTGATATCNATTTCTTAGGATTATATTATGATACGTAGAATGCTTTTTTTCGTGTAATTAACTCAGGATAGCAAAGATAAGCAAGGAAGTTCCCCACATTCCTGGACCATCTGGCCAAGATAACAACGACAGTCCTGAGGCTCTGGAAGGAAGAATTTATTGATCAGGAATTGGAACACAGGATGACCAAAGGATGTGGTCAGCAGAACTGGACCACAATGGATTATCAAATTTTAAACAGACCTGAAGGAGGAAATAGTGACAGGATAGGAGGGACTTGAAACCCAAAAAAAGGAATATTTGAATGATGCACAGAAATCTATGAATATGTCTGAGACTCGGGCATTTAACAGAAGAGGTTTGTTAGCTAAGGTGTGCCCCTGGCATCGTGCCAAGCACCAGGCCCTATTAACTCTGCTTTATTTCTGTCTCCTATTGTCCTTTTTATTAAACGTTTTATAATTTTACCAGGAATGCACCTCATTTTTCACACCTGCCTGGTGTCTGTTTCTAGGGAGCCATTTCAGGCACCACTGGGTGCCAGCTGACTTACAGAACTCTGCCAGCCTCCTCTGCCTCCGTGGACACCACAGCAGTTGGCAGATCCAACATCCAGAGCGTGTCTGTCTCCGACAGGTAAACATCCACCCTCTGCTCCAGCTCTGCTTCTGTCAGGGCTGCTCCCACACCTGCAAAACCAGGCACACAAACAAAGCCTTTCCTGCCCTAAATGAACAGAAAGCAAATGAATTCTCTAAGTGCTGCAAGGCTCTGAGCTGGCTCAGGGTGGTGTAAATCCCAGAATGGTTTAAATTTGTAATTATTGGGTGTGTTCTTTACCAGACAAACTCAAAGCTGGGTCTTGTTGAGGTTCTGTTTCATCTAAATCAGGCTTGGTTGTTGATAGGTTTGATATCCAAGTGCTGCTTCCGTGTGTCCTACAGGGACAAGAAACAAGCAGAAATCGTCACAAAAAACTGAAAAAAAAAAAATTATCTTCAAGAGATACTTTGTATTTTTAAGTAATTTTTAATGTATATTTGTTCCTGGTGGATATCCCAACCCCTGGGATCATCCTTTGGAACAGCCAGGCTGGGAAACATGGCAAAAAAAGCAATCTCAGAAATCAATATTTACAATTGTCATTATAAATCGTAAAGAATTACAATTATTACTTGCATTTTGATAATGCTGTGGCTCAGGATTTTTTTCATTTAAAGCACCAATAATTCTTTCCCTTCTTTGCATGACTTAATTGAGTTTGTAGCCCAAAGTCCACTGACTTTGTTTTTTCCCTCTGTGTCAGATTTTGTAAATCAAAGCAAGTAGTGAAACACAATTTAGGAGTTTTAACTCCAAATTTTTTGTTTAAGACCATTTTTTTGCAGATGGATGCACATAATCACACAGAATTAACTAGCTTAATATTAAACCAGAGAATTCTTAGCATGTTAACAATATTTTGATGGTAGAACAGATATTTTTAATATTTTAATTTGCAGATGGATGCACATAATCACACAGAGGTAACTTGCTTAAATAATATTAAAACAGAATTTTCGGTATGTTAACAATATTTTGATGGTAGAACTGATATTTTTAATATTTTAATTTGATATTTTAATCAGTATATTTTATAATTTTGCATAAAATCTTGGCTGCACTTAATAAGTATTACTAAAACAGGTAAAACACTTTATTTTAAAGCTTTTCTTGCCTGGGCACAGCAGTATTTGGGTCTGGATGGAAGAGGGGCTGTGGTGTCACATTCTTCCCTTCATCATCAAAAACCTGAAGGAATATTTAAATAATCAGGATCATTTCCCTGTGTTCCACAATGACCACTGAGGGTGAATTATTGATTCTGATTCGTCCAGTCCAATTAACAGCACAGCCAAATTAATGAGAGAAACACTTCCACATCTTTTCAAAGACAGTAATTAAAATATTTCAGTGCAGGAAGCTCAGTGAGGTCTTTCAATGATTCCCAGGTTATCTTTGGGGAATCTTTGGGGTTTTTGGGTAAAGACATGGAGGTGCTACAGAAATAAATTCCAGATTAGAAGTGTTAATTATCGTGAAGCTGTGGCTGCCTGTTGGGGTGTGAGCTTCTTTTCCAGCCCCTCACCCTCACTTCCTGAGCTGGGATGGAACACAGGAGATGTGGGATTTTCTTGTTTGGACTCAGTTGTTTATTAATTCTTATCTAT
>VZRF01015373.1:64655-76720 GCA_013396875.1 Vireo altiloquus | reverse complement strand
TGGGAATTCCTTCCTGCTGTCCCATCCCACACCAAACCCATAAGGCAGACTCAGCTCCAAACACTGCCCGGAAAGGTTGGAAAACAGTTCAGGAAAGATGTTGAGGTGCTGGAGCAGGTCCAGAGAAGAGCAACAAAGCTACTGAAGGTGAACAAAAGTCCCATGAGGAGAGGCTGAGGGAGCTGAGGTGGTTCAGCCTGGAGAAGAGAAGGCTCAGGGGAGACCTCATGGCTCTCCACAACTCCCTGAGAGGAGGCTGGAGGCAGGTGGGGTTGGTCTCTTCTCCCAGCAGTGAGACAAGAGGGCCTCAAGCTGTGCCAGGGGAGGTTTAGGTTGGATATTAGAAAGAAATTCTTTACAGAGAGGTTAATCCACCACTGGAATGAGCTGCCCAGGGAAGTGGTGAATTCTCTGGAGGGTTTTAAGACAAGGCTGGACATGGAACTTGGTGCCATGGTCTAGCAACTGTGGTGGGAGTGGATCAAGGGTTGGACTTGATGATCTCAGAGGTCCTTTCCAACCTGTCTGATTCTATGATTCTATGATTCTAGGATTCTATGATTCTATGATTCTGTGATTCTATGATTCTGTGATTCTATGATTCTATGATTCTGTGATTCTATGATTCTATGATTCTATGATTCTATGAATCTATGATTCTGTGATTCTATGATTCTGTGATTCTATGATTCTAGGATTCTATGATTCTATGATTCTGTGATTCTGTGATTCTATGATTCTATGATTCTGTGATTCTGTGATTCTATGATTCTGTGATTCTATGAAAAGCCTCCAAACCATTCCCAGCACAGGGCAAAAATATCCCCAACCTCCATTTAGGTCCTGATGCTTCCACAGGGAACGGCCTGGGAGCTGGCAGGGCATGGAGCAGCCTCTGGAATGGGGTGGGAGACAGGTCTGGGCTCCTGCCAGCAGGAAGGAATGGTGGGACTGGAAAAACCAAAGCAGGACATGCCCAGAGCCACCCTCTGGCTCTGCAGTGAGTGCACATTCCAGGGTGAGCAGGAATCCAGCACAGCCACGGCCCTGATCCCTCCCAGATCCAAGTATTAAACGAATTTCTGATCAAAATTCCCCTCAACAAGGCTCAAGGAGATCTGCAGGCTCGGGACAGAACATATTTCTCCATGTTGTGTTTTCTGGGAGCAATGGGAGGTGAAGATTCTCCTGGACATGCATGAAAAATTTCCCAGAAAATAAAAATACCAGTGGTGGTGTCTTACATCCACTGGGAGAGTGAAGAAAAAAAATAGGAAAGGAAAATGGGATGGGATGGGATGGGATGGGATGGGATGGGATGGGATGGGATGGGATGGGATGGGATGGGATGGGATGGGATGGGATGGGATGGGATGGGATGGGATGGGATGGAGGCAGCTGTGACCATGCTGGAATCCCCAGGGTGAGGAGAAAACTGGAATTTCTGCCAGGGAAGCTGTCACAGCCTGGATGGAGGGAGGAGCTGGGAAGCCTGGGAATGAATGCCACACCACACCCTGGCAGTGCCCAAGGCCAGGCTGGACATTGGGGCTGGGAGCAGCCTGGCACAGTGGGAGCTGTCCCTGCCCATAGCTGGGGTGGCACTGGATGGGTTTCAGGTCCCTTCCAACCCAAACCAGTCTGGGATTGTGTGAAGGGGGCACAAAGTCCCCTAATTCCCTGAAAAATATTCCAGGTGCACAGCTGGAAGCACCCAGGTCCTTCAGCACATGAAGTGTCTGGGACCTTGCTGGGCACACAAATGGAATTAAACCCCAGCAAATCCATTCCTGTTCCCACCCCACCCATTGCCCACTGCAAAATTTTCAGCACCCAGACTGCAAGCTTGAAAATATCCTTGAAAAAAAAGAAAATCCATGGGAAAAGTCAGCATTAACCCCTTAGAGCAAGGCACCAGCAACAAAAGCAGTTCAGAAGAGTTTTGCCCCTGGCAGGGAACAGGAGCAGGTGGGTCAGGAGGACACTTCCAGAAGGATTGGAGGAGAAAAGGCTGCCTGGAACAGCCCACATGGCACTGCTGGAAGCAGCTCACGAGGCTGGGAAGGAGAGATTTGGGGCCTGCATCACCTCACAGGAAAAACAGAGAACTCTCAGGAGGAGTTTCTGTATTTTACATCATCCCATGGAGAAAAATAGGGAGGGTCTGGGTGGGTTAATGTCAGGAGAAGCAGGAGGTCCCCAGGAGGAGATGGAGCAGCATGGACACCCTCCCAGCATCTCCCATCACTTCCCACCCCGTGAGCACTAAAGGGAATTCGGGTGCTGAGCTTGAGCTGCTGCAAAAAGCAGCTGTGCAAGGAAAAACCTCTTCCTATGCTGCTATGGGATTAAGGAGCTATTTCTGGTTCCCCAGACCTCATCGACAGTCGGGACTACACCTCCAACAGGCAACAGGGGCTATTTTTAGGCTGAGCTCTCAGTTTGTGGCACAGGATGAGGGCTTGGGAGGATTCAGCTATTCCGTGTCGTGTGCTTGGGGTTTTTATGAATCGGCTCCAGTGGAAATGGGAGGTGTGAGCTCCTGGGGTGCAGCAGAGAGGGATCAGGGAAGGGTTCAAGTCCCAGACAGCAACACACAAACAACTCCCACAGCAGCTTCTCACCATTAACCACATCCCACAGCCCTCGGTTCCCCAAATTTCCTCCAGGGGCTGCCCTCGGGGGGAGTCCTGGGAGAGGGTTTCTGGATTGGGGCCACCCAAGGTCACATCCTGGAGAGGGACGTGACCTTTTTTATGGGAACAGACAACAGGCCTGGAAAACAAACAGCTTCTGCCCATGAAATGCCTTTTCCAGGTCTGGAGGAGCAGAACTGGGTTACATCAGCCAGGCTGATGGAGGGAGCTGTGCCAAGCGCATCCAGCAGCAGGGATCCACAAGGATCTGCGTTCCTGGGGGTGTTCTGGGATCCAGCTCCTGGCTGCACAGGACACCCAGGACAAGCCACTCACCCCCAGCCACCCCCTCCGAGCGCTCCCAGCCCCACACAGCCTTTGCTGGTTACAAAATTTCAATTAAAATGAAGTTAAACTCTGTCCCAGAGGCAGAGCTGGTGGGGACCGGGAGCAGGATGGCTCCGAGCTAAGGAGATGTCCTCCAGTCTGTGCTCCTTCCCTTGCTCCCTGCAGCTGGAATGTGGCTCCCAGAGGATGGAACCTGCTGGATCAGCATCCTCTGCTCCGTGGGGAGCTGCTCCTGCCCCCCCTGCCCTGCCAGGCACTGTCCTGCTGGCACACAGAGAGCCCAGGGACACCTCCAGGGTGTGACACTTCAGGGAATGCAGCTCTGATGGAAGGCACGAACCACAGGCTGGGGAAATTCGCTTTTGCTACAAAATGTGCATTGTTCTGTGATGCTCCACGGGTGTGGCACTGCTGAGCGTGCATCCCCAAAACAGGGAACCCCAGGATCTGCCATCCATGCACAGGGAAGGGTCGGGAGAGCAGCCCCGGGCTGGCCGAGGGGGAAGGAAACAGCGACTCACCCCAGCTGGGCACAGAGGAAACCTCAAAGAGAGAACTGCCTGGAAAGGGGAAGCAGCTGGAGGCCCTGTGAGCTCCGGGGAGGCTCCCGGGGAGCAGCCGAGCTCCGAGGGGCTCACAGCTCCCATTCCTGGGCTGGCACACGGATCGGGAGCAGCCACGTGTGGCACAGGCTGCCCAGCCCCCGCTGCGGGGCTGTGCACGCTCATTTAGGTCACCGTGGTTAATGAGCACATCCCAGCTCCCCCAGACTCCCCAGGGAATCCTTCTCCTCTCTCCTCCCTCTCCCCAGCAGAGCAGAAGGGAGCAGTGCCAGAGGCAGCTCCTCGTGTCTGTTTTCACCTCTGCTGTCGCCAGGATCACTCACAGGCACGGAGAGCAGCACTCAGAGCTCCCAGAACCACCTCTGCTCGTGCTGCTGTGATGCTTTAGGTTTTATCTTTTCTCTGTTCCCAGCCCTGCCCTGCCCAGTGTGACTCTGCAGGTCCCTGGAGCTCGTTCAGTGCTGTTCTCTCATGCTCACACTGACATAACAAAGCCTCTCCAGCTCGCTCTCCAAGCACACCCAGACCCTCCTGGGCCCAACAACTGCAAACCTTCATCTTGGGGAGAGGGGGGCAAGCTTGGGTAAATTCCATCCTTGCCTGGCTTCTGCTTGGGGAATTGATGCTGATATCAAAGTGGGAAGAACTCGGGAGCTGTCATTGTCCATGTTGGGATGCACTGAGGCAGGAGCCTCTGGAGCCCAGAGTGTGACCTCTGAAGGCCTTTCCAATCAATCCCTCCTTTATTCCTTTATTCCTGCCTGCTCTCTGTTTCCAGGGACCCATTTAAGGTATCACCCTTGCCCTCCCTCAGCATCCTGGGTGGAAAGGCAGAGCCAAGGGAGGAACACCAGTGTGGGAACAGCAGCACGAGAATGCTGTCAAGGAAGGAAAGCGACTCTGTGGAGGATGAGGAGGGGATGGATTTGCTCAGGACAAACACCTTCCCTTCTCCCCTGTGCTTTGTCCTCCCCTGGGCAGCAGGGGATGGTTTGGGGGGCACAGAGACCCCCTGCTATAAGAAACACTCCCATGGGTCTCGGAGCTACAGGATGAAATGCTTGGGCACTGTTTACTCCCATCAGTGAGAAAACTCAGCAGGTTTGGGAGCACTGGGCTGGCCCAGCAGCTCCTGGATGGGGAGAGAACGCTGGGATGAGCAGGACACAGAGCCAGCCCCAAAAGGAAAACACCTCCGACCCTGATCCGAGCTTTTCCACCCCCTTGTCCCTTCCACATCCCCTCTGGAGCAAACAACTCCTTCAGCACAAAGCCAAGCACAGAGCTAAAGCCTCCACCAGCAGCTTCCTGGGCTGCCATCCCAAAGCCCTGGGGTGATCCCAGCTCATTCCAGTGCTTTGGGATTCCCAAGGGACACTGGGATGAGATCAGGGGAGCAATGCAGCACCCACAGCTCGGCCCAGAGCTGCCAGGGCCAGCACCCTGCTCCACCTCCAGGGAGGATTTGGGATAGTCCAGGTTGGATTTGGGATGTTCCAGGGAGGATTTGGGGTGTTCCAGAGAGGATATAGGTTATTCCAGGGAGGATTTGGGATGTTCCAGGGAGGATATGGGATATTCCAGGAGGATATGGGATATTCCAGGAGGACATGGGATATTCCAGGGAGGATTTGGGATATTCCAGGAGGATATGGGATATTCCAGAGAGGATATGGGATATCCCAGGGAGGATATGGGTTATTCCAGGGAGGATTTGGGTTATTCCAGGGAGGATTTGGGTTATTCCAGAGAGGACCACCTTTGCCCTCCAGTGGCTCTGGTTGGGGTCCCCAAAGGATTCCCCTCCAAGCTCTAGCCCAGCTGGACCTACTGTGCCCCACCAGGCCTGCCCACCACCCCCTGGGCACCAGGGCCTCCAGTTTCCCTCTCAGACTGGTCCCAGTGCTTGGCCAGCAGGGAGTTCAAGGGAGTTTCCTCGGGGAGTAAAGTCCTTGGTGACTCCTGGGGTTCAGGGGGGCAGCAGGGAAGGAGGCAGAGGGCATTTCTGGATTGCTTCTGGAGTGTTTCTGGAGCGTTTCTGGGGTGTTTCTGGAGCATTTCTGGAGTTTTTCCACTCCAGGTGCTTCCCCCACGCCTCCCTAAAGCACCGAGCACTGCCAGGGTGGGCAGGCTCACCTCAAACCCAGCAGGAATCCTCCTGCCCTGCCCAGCTCGGAGCTGCAGGCGCACACAGACACATCCCAGACTGCTCCAGGCTGGCATTCACTGCTGATTCATCCCTGCAACGAGGTCAGCCTGGCTGGGCAGAAGAGCCCCAAGCCTTAAATCAAGGCTCGCTTGGGCTGCCACAGTGACAGAGCAGGGCAGGGCTCGGAGAAGCCAACGCAGGGAAAACACCGAGGCCAGCTCCTCTTGGCACACCCCTAGAGCCCAGAGCCGAGGCAGCTGGGCCAGCAGGAAGCTCACCTACCCAGGAGGGGAAGCACAGGCTGGAAAACAACCCAGCCCCGGGGAATTTCGTGCTTTTTTGTCTGGCTCCGTGTTCCTGCCCCAGCTTCCCCCGCCGGGGCTGGGAAGCTTTTCCGCAGCGCCGATTGCCGTGTTGGTTTTGGATGGCTGCTGCTGCCAGGTGATCCCTGCGAGCTGCTAAAAGCACAGATGGAAAATAAACACAGGCTGACTCCCCTGCGGATGGAGCAGCTGAGGTGGGAAGTTCATCTCTCCAAACGTTCTTACGAGAAGTGCTCACAAACACGGCGTGAGGGAGCCAAGCCCCAGCTCCTTGGATGCCAGGATGGTGTTTTGCTTTTTCTTTTTTCCTCTTCTATACCCTTTTATATAGTTTGATGTATTCTCAGTGCTTTTAGCCTGCATACTTGCAATTTTCCAGGTCTGATAACTCAGTTCAGCCCCACAGCACCGTTAAACCAGAAAACCAAACATCCTAAAAGTCCCAAACACCAAAATCCTCTCCAGAACACATTTTGTAAACTAAGATAAGTCCATCCAAAGAGAAGATTCCTCACAACGAGGGCTTCACTCCAGCCTCTCATTGGGGAATCTTTGATAGATGTGCTAATTAGCAAGGCCTATAATTGTGTGCATTTTGGGACATCCCACCTGGACCAAGTGCTGCACCCAAGGATCCTGAAATAAACCCCGAGGTAAAAACCTCTTTTCCCCATAAACCATGTTTTGGTTTGAATTTTAAGACTGGGAAAAGCAACAGCACCAACAGGACTGAGGGGTTTTCCAAGCTGCTGCAGGTTTTTCTGCAGCTGGAGGCTATCAGGGCCCTGGAAAACCCTTGTGAAACACAGGGGGAAGGTTGAGTCTGCAGCTTTTTGGGTTGTAAGACGATGGAGGGTGATGGGCCAGCGCTCCCAGCCTCTGATGTGCCAGACCCAGCGTGCCAGGTCTGCAAAGCTGGCATCAAACTGCTCAAATGTCATAAAAACCAAGAAAAGCAGAATTTTCCTGCAGCAGAACAGAGCAAGAGCTTTGGACTCCTTAAACCAGCAACGGCAGCTGGGTAGAAAATGAGGTTAACTGGGCAGGTAGGAGCAAAATGACACCCTGAGGAGCACCTTGGCCCTCTGCCCTGGGCTCCCAGACTGGGGCAAACACTTGCCTGGGGTCAGCTGGTCACGAAGGGTGACATCCCAGTCCTGGTCACCATGAGTGCCATCCCAGCCCTGGTCACTATGGGTGACATCCTAGCCTGGGGTCACCAAGGATGCCATCCTAGCCCTGGTCACCAAGGGTGATATCCCAGCCCTGGTCACCATGAGTGCCATCCCAGCCCTGGTCACCAAGGATGCCATCCTAGCCCTGGTCACCTTGAGTGCCATCCCAGCCCTGGTCACCAAGGATGCCATCCCAGCCCTGGTCACCATGAGTGCCATCCCAGCCCTGGTCAGCAAGGATGCCATCCTAGCCCTGGTCACCAAGGGTGCCATCCTAGCCCTGGTCACCAAGGGTGACATCCCAGCCCTGGTCACCTTGAGTGCCATCCCAGCCCTGGTCACCAAGGATGCCATCCCAGCCCTGGCCACCCTCCGTGCCTCCCTCAGCAGCAGATCATCCTGAGCTGTTTTTGGGCAGCACCAACTCCTCCTCCCTGCAGCATTTCAACACTCCAGGGCGTTTCCTGCCTCAGCCCAGACACAACAACCCCTCAGAACTGCATTTTCAGCCCCAAACCAAGGACTTTGTCCCAGCCCAGGGCATCCAAGGAGCTCCCTGGTGCTCCTGGGCACCCCACAGACCCTCACCAGCTCTGCTGGGCACTCTGACCCCAGGGACAAGAGCTCTGTGCCCTCGGATTCAAAGTTCCCATCCCAAAGCTATCCCAGAGCAGTGATTCCCTCCCTGCCCCAAGGTCTCTCCCTCTCCTCGGGCCAAGGACAGAGTTGCAGTGATGCCACCCCAGGGGGAGCAGAGCCAGCCCTGAGCCTGGTGTGGGCATCTCCCCTGGGAGAGGCTGGGGGAGCCAAGGCCACCCCGGGAATGCCAATGAGGATCGGGAATGGCCACGAGGACCAGGAATGCCCACAAGGACCGGGAATGCCAACAAGGACCAGACCAGGAATGCCAACGAGGACCAGGAATGCCAATGAGGACCAGGAATGCCCACGAGGACCGGGAATGCCATCGAGGACCGGGAATGCCAATGAGGACCGGGAATGGCCACGAGGACCGGGAATGCCAAAGAGGACCGGGAATGCCAACGAGGACCGGGAATGCCAACGGGGACCAGGAATGCCATCAAGGACCGGGAATTCCAACAAGGACCAGGAACGCCATCAAGGACCGGGAATGCCAATGGGGACCCAGGGAGATGCCACAGCCCCAAGCAGCCACAGCCTCATTCCGCTGCTAATTGACCTCCTGATCTTAATTAAATGAGGGAGGAGATACCACAAGCACATTGTGGGCTGACAGGGGTGCAGAGGGGCCAGAGGAGGAGAGGAGAGCAGGTCCATTCCTGGGGAAACTCGAGGACAGTGCCAGGGGGAGCAAGGACAGGAAAAGGAAAGGGCCTGGTGAGGGGCTCAGTGAGGGAGCCCTGGCAGGGATTTGGGACCATCCTTGGCCCTGAGGGAGCTTCTCAGCCCTGCGAGGTCCCAGCAGACTGAGCAGACAGGCAGCAGCCATCGCTGTGCCCCTCTGGAGAGCCCCTGGATCAGCCCTTTCCTTCCCCCAACCTCCCTGCCCGTGCCAAGGCTCACAGCCTTGTCCAGGACATCTCCCGCAGAGCACAGGAGGAATTCCCTGTCCCTTTTCCTCGCCCCAGAGGAGCTCCAGCATGATGTGGAGCACAGAGGCCCTGGCAGCCCCGAGGACTTTGGCTGGAGCAGTTTGCTGCTGGATGCTGCAGCCCCACCAGTGCCCAGAGCCCTGCCAGCAGCAGCAGGTGCCTCCACAGCTGGGCAGGAACGGGAACCAGGAGAGGGAAGTGCAGCGCGGAAGGGCTTTGGGGAAGTCGGAGCTGAGCTAATTCTGCAGAGGGAACAACTCCCCGAGACGAGATCCCGGCCCAGGCAGCAGCCAGGGAGCAACTGCAAGTCATGGCAGGAAAAGCAGAGCCAGGAATCCCAAATCCTGCTGCACTCACATCCCCCCAACCCCAGATCCCAGCGCTGCACAGCCCTGGGGGCTGAGCTCTGGCTGGGAGGTTTTTGCATCTCTGCCCTTTCCTGTGTCCCTTTGGGACAGAAGGCAAATGGAGATGGTGCCTCAGAGAGGGAGAGAGCAGGGAATGCACACTGAGGGCTGGCATCAGCTGATTCCTTAGGTTTGAATTTTTATGTATTTCCACCCCTGCCCTGCCCAGTGTGACTCTGCAGGTCCCTGGAGCTCGTTCAGTGCTGTTCTCTCATGCTCACACTGACATAACAAAGCCTCTCCAGCTCGCTCTCCAAGGACACCCAGACCCTCCTGGGCCCAACAACTGCAAACCTTCATCTTGGGGACAGGGGGGCAAGCTTGGGCAAATTCCATCCTTGCCTGGCTTCTGCTTGGGCAATTGATGCTGATATCAAAGTGGGAAGAACTCGGGAGCTGTCATTGTTCATGTTGGGATGCACTGAGGCAGGAGCCTCTGGAGGCCAGAGTGTGACCTCTGAAGGCCTTTCCAATCAATCCCTCCTTTATTCCTTTATTCCTGCCTGCTCTCTGTTTCTAGGGAGCCATTTAAGGCATCATAGCCAGCCCAGGACATCTTGGACATTTGCTGCTCCCCCCCACCATCAGCCTCACACTCACACAGCAAATTCAAGGATGTTTTGGTTTCCCAGGCAGGGAAATCCAAGGTCCAGTCCTGCAGGTGTTCCCAGTCCCTCCTGTATCCCCCCAGTGTTTCCCCACCACACTGCTCACCCAAGGGATGCTACACCTTGGCCAAGGGAAAGGTCTCCAAGTCCACTGGAGAGGCACTGGGGACAAGGGATGGAGGGCCAGGAGGCAGGGAATGGCTTCCCAGTGCCAGAGGGCAGGGCTGGGTGGGATATTGGGCAGGAATTGTTCCCTGGGAGGGTGTGAGGCCCTGGCACAGGGTGCCCAGAGCAGCTGTGGCTGCCCCTGGATCCCTGGCAGTGCCTAAGGCCAGGCTGGACACTTGGAGCACCCTGGCACAGTGGGAGGTGTCCCTGCCCATGGATGGGGTGGCACTGGGTGGGCTTTGAGGTCCCTCCCCACCCAAACCAGTCTGGGATTCTCTGATTCCAGGCAAACCCAGCCTGATGTCTCTTGGATGGAAGCCTCTCTCACTGGAGGCACTTCCAGCTTTCCCTGTGCCTGCTGATGGGGTGGCTGTGGAGAGGACACTCCCTGGCTCGCTGCCACCCCACAGGATAACCCCCATGGGGGACTCCAAGGGCACTTCCTGGATGTTGGGAAGCAGAAGCAACAGCTGCCTTGTGAGTTCCCAAAAAAACCTCTCCTTTCCTGGGCTGGATCCTGGTTTTGCAGGGACTGAGCACAGGACAGGGAACTGCAGGATCAGCTCAGGAGAGGACCAGGAGCATCCTGCCCAGGCTTCTCTGCATGCACAAAGGCAAAGAGGGAAATGATGCTGGGAGCTCGCTTTGCTTGCCAAGCCCAATCCCTGGAGCTGCCTGAGCGTGGGACAAACCCTGGGATGCCCAAAAAGGCCATGAGAGCTCTCAGGCTGCTCTTGTGCAACTCCAGGAGTCGATTTTCTTCTGGCAAAGCACTGAAAGGACTCAGACTGAGCAGCACGAGGCAGCTCATAAACACCCCTGGCCTCCCCGGCGGCTCCTTCCCGGAGAAGAGTCCAAGTTTGACGGAACATTTTCCACCGAGCTGAAAACAAGGATAATAATTATCACCGGTGAAGTTTCTGCGCAATAAAACTCAGCAGGGAAATGGGAGCAAGGTCAGCAGGCTGACAATGGATCCTTTGCTGGAGCTGGCAGCGGGGCTGTGCCCGGAGCGAGGGGCAGGATCCCAAACCCGGCTCAGCCCCACAGCTCTGTTATCTCCCTGGCACAGGCCTGGGTGGGCTCAGCAGGGCCAGCCCCGAGGGTGGGGAGCCTCTGTTTGTTTTGCTCTTTTTGAGTCTGGGACTCCAAGTTTCCTCCTAAACAAAGTTGTTTCCAGCAGGGTTGGGTCAGACGTCGGAGCTGGTTGGAAGCTCTCAAAGAGCCAGAAGCCCCTGAGCTCCCCATGAGCCTTCTCCCACCTGGCTGGGCAAGCTGCAGCCCCTGGGATTCTCCCCCAAACAATGGTGTGGCCCCTCGGTGCTGCCAGAGCTGCCACCCACCCTCGGGACACTCCCAGGAGGTGCTCGGGGCACGGGGTGAGAGCTTCTGTCGTGTTTTCCATGCTCACTTCCATCCTCGGGGGCCACGGGTGAAAGTCAAGAGTTTTAAAAGCTCTTGTGATGCCGAATGCCACAAGGGGAAGTGAATTTTCCTTATGCAAGCAAAGCTACAGGAAGGGAGGGAGACAGACGGCAAATGAGAGAATCGTGGAATGGGCTGGGCTGGAAAGGACCTTAAAGCTCATCCCATCCCATCCCATGGGCAGGGACACCTCCCACTGTCCCAGGGGGCTCCAGCCTGGCCTTGGGCACTGCCAGGGATCCAGGGGCAGCCACAGCTGCTCTGGGCACCCTGTGCCAGGGCCTGACCCCCTCCCAGGGAACAATTCCTGCCCAATATCCCACCCATCCCTGCCCTCTGGCACTGGGAAGCCATTCCCTGTGTCCTGTCGCTCCATCCCTTGTCCCCAGTCTCTCTCCAGTTCTCCTGGAGCCCCTTTAGGCTCTGGAAGGTGCTGGAAGCTCTCCCTGAAGCCTTCTCCAAACCCGTGAGGATCTCCAGCCTCAGAGATCCCCCCTTGGCTGCAGGAGCAGTGTCACGGGGTGACCACGGCCGTGACGTGGGGTCCGGCCGGGCTGGACCTTGCTCCCGTGGGATTAACAGCCCCTGACGAGACCTTTGAGACGGGACCGAGCCTTGGCTGGAACTCGTGGGGCTCCTGCTTAGCACAGCTCCACAAAAACCTCTCCCCCAGCCCCAGCCCCAGCCCC
>VZRF01015373.1:14566-28371 GCA_013396875.1 Vireo altiloquus | reverse complement strand
GGGGGGGGTCAGGCTCTGCTGGCAGGGAACAGGGACAGGAGGAGAGGGAACAGAATCACTGAGGCTGGAAAATCCCTTTAAGGTCATCGAGTGCAAGCCGTGCCCGATGCCCACCTTATCCCCTGCCCAGAGCACTGAGTGCCACCTCCAACCCTTCCCTGGACACCTCCAGGGATGGGAATTCCAAACATCCCCATACAGCCCCAGCCAGTTTCCGTGAAGAAATCACTGAGGAAATGGTCTCAGGTTGTGACTGGGGAAGTTTATATTGGATAACGGGGAAAATTCGTTCACAAAAGGGCTGTGCAGCCCTGGCACAGGGCAGGGGTGGAATCCACATCCCTGGGGGGATTTAAAAGCTGTGTGGATGTGGCACTTGGGGACATGGGACAGTGGTGGCCTTGGCAGTGCCAGGGAACATTGGACTCGTTAGAGGGCTTTTCCCACACAAATATTCCATGAATCTCTGAGGATGTTATGGCAGCAGGAGTCATGGCAGCATTGCCCCACCTGTGCCCTGTCCTCATAGCCCCTGCCATGGGCACAGTGGGATGGAGCACAGCCTGTGCTGGCTCCACCGGGGCTGGACCCTCCAGCACTGCCAGGGAACGTGGCCCTGGCAGCCTGTTTGTCCCTTGCCACCCGGCCGGGTGGCTGGAGCAGTGTCCATCCCTACGGCCAGGCTGTGGGTCAGTGTCCATCCCTGTGGCCATGCTGTGGGGCAGTGTCCATCCCTACTGCCATGCTGTGGGGCAGTGTCCAGCCCTACGGCCGCGCTGTGGGTCAGTGTCCATCCCTGCGGCCCCACTGTGGGTCAGTGTCCAGCCCTGCGGCCATGCTGTGGGTCAGTGTCCATCCCTGCGGCCCCACTGTGGGTCAGTGTCCAGCCCTGCGGCCGCGCTCTGGGGCAGTGTCCATCCCTGCGGCCCCGCTGTGGGGCAGTGTCCAGCCCTGCGGCCGCGCTCTGGGGCAGTGTCCATCCCTGCGGCCCCGCTGTGGGGCAGTGTCCAGCCCTGCGGCCGCGCTCCAGCTGTTGTCCCGGGCATGGAGGTGGCAGCTTCAGCCTTGTCACCGGTGTCGCGTCCCCGCCGCGAGCCGACAGTGACATCTAGTGACACCAAATCGCTCCCCAAAGCCCCGAACACGGAATGGTCCCAAATTCCCAGCCCTGCTCCCGCCGCCCGGTCAGCGAGGCGCGGGGCTCAGCCTCAGCGCCGTGAATTCATAAATACAACCAAACACGCACTTCCGTGGACTTTAAGGCTTTACAGACCCCCGAGCAGGAGGTAGCGAGGGCAGAGTGGCCACAGTAGAGTGTTCTGAAGGCTTTTTTGGGGAAAGTCGAGCCAGTTTTGGGTGCGCAGCGCAGTGGGCGACGCTTCGTCTATCCACGAGGGGAGACCTCAAGCGAAGGGGCAACTTGTGTTCCCGCCTGACAGGGCTGTGACGGCTATTCCTCTACCACTCAATAATAATAATTAATAGGGGAGAGACGGCAAACTCTGGTGGGATTTGGGGTGGCAGTGGGAGCCCCCCGGCCCCGTTTCGGGGTGCTCCGGCCGTGTTTGCAGGCGCTGGCAGGGGCTGTGGAAGGGGGGCCAAGATGGCGGCCGGCCCCTGTGCGCCCCGGGGCTGAGGGGGGCGATGGCGAGCGCGGGGCCCTGAGGGGCGCAGGGGGCGGAGGAGGAGGAGGAGGAGGAGGAGGAAGAGGAGGAGGAGGAGGAGGAAGAGGAAGAGGCGCTGCCCGGCGGGTCAGGGCGGGGAAGTCGCCGCCCGAAGATGGCGGCCGCGGCGGGGGGACACGCCGGGGCTGCGGCGGAGGCGCGGTTCATCAGCAGCGCCAAGGTGAGCGGCTCGGGGTCTCCCCTCCGTGAGGGTCCCTCCCTTCCCGCCCAGCTCGGGGGGCACAGGGAGTAGAAGCCCACAGGGTCCCCTGGGGATCGGGGGTGGTTCGCTCAGCCTCCGGGTATGACTCGGCTTCGGGCGCGTCCCTGACCCGCGGTTGTCCCTCGGCAGGGAAAGGGATTGTTCGCCACCAAAAACATCCGCAAAGGGGAAACAGTGTTCGTGGAGAGGCCGGTGGTGTCATCGCAGTTCCTCTGGAACGCCCTGTACAACTACCGAGGTGAGCGGCTGGCGCTGGTGGTGTGTCCCCATCCCTGTCACCTGTCCTGGTGAGGTGACCGCGGGACCCAGAGGAGCTGCCCGGTACCAAGGGAAGGGTTTGGGTTTGTCTTTGCACCTCTATAAAGGCGGCCCTGCTGCCTTTTCTGCCTCTGTACTAAACTGTTGACAAGTTCAGGTGTCATCTGAGGGATGGTGACTTCTATCAGCTCTGGAGGAATGCGCCAGGTGCCACCATAGAGCCATGGAATGGGTTGGGTTGGAAGGGGAGTAAAGATCATATTTAAAGATCATATTCCACCCCTGCCATGGGCAGGGACACCTTGCCCCAGCCCAGGTTTCTCCAAACCCTGGCCCCGTGTTCCTCTCTGATGTTGGTACCAGTTGTATTGTCTTGCCCTGGGTTCTGACCCCTTTCCTTTCTGAAGGCTTTCCCGTGGCATCCATCCACCCACCCACCCATGCACCCTTCTGTATCCCCACAGCCTGCGATCACTGCCTGCGGGCGCTGGAGACAGCAGAGGAGAACGCCCAGCGCCTGCTGGGGAAGAGCTCCCTGGTGCTGCCTCACCCCGAGCAGTGCAGCATCCGGAAGGACCTGCACCAGCAGTGCCCCCGCTGCCAGGTACGGGACCACCTGGAGCCACCGTGCTCTTCTTGGCATCACTGAGTCCTTTCCATCCAGCCAGGCTCTTGTGCTGGTGCCTTTCCGTGCTGTGGGCTAAAGAGCCAGGGCTCTGCTGCTCAGGGAGGAGTCACAGCTGCCTCAGCTGGGTCTAGGATCCCCTTTTCCCCTGTCCCCTCGCTCTAGGTGACGTACTGCAGTGCAGAATGCAGGCAGGCGGCTCTGGAGCAGTACCACCAGGTCCTCTGCCTCGGCCCATCCCGTGATGACCCCACACACCCCCTCAACAAGCTGCAGGAGGCATGGAGGTAGGGCCTGACCTGCCTGCTGCTCCACAGGCAAGGGAGGTGGCTCTGCTGGGCTGGCTCCTTGCTTTGTGTCCCTGTGAAAGGGGCTGGAGGGTGGGGATGGCCGTGGGGTACTGCCAGGCTCTTCCTCCTGGTTGGGTGACATGGTGGTGGCAGCCCAAGGGTTTGGACACACAGCTGAGCACTCCTTTTCCTCCCAGTCAAGAGCTACAAAGCACTGAGCTGCACATCCCTCACTCGTGCAGTTTTATGGTGCTCCTGCAGATCTCCAGCCTCTGGGAGATCCTCTGTGTAGCATCCCATGAGTCCATAAATCCCTGCTTTCAAACAAAGTGGTCCCACAGGGGCTAAGCAACTGCCCAAATCCCTGACCCCACTCTTGTCCCAAACCCCAGCTGAGTGAGCAGGATGGAAGGGGATTGTTGGTGTGGCTGGAGCAGGAAGGTGAGCGCAGGTTTCTCTGCACTGGATCCCCACGCAGCAATGCTGCACTGATGGCTTTGGTGTGATGGGTCACTGCAGGCCTGAGCACACTTCTGGCAGCTGCCTCTGCCTCCTTCCAGCTTTTCACTCCCTGACCTGCTCATCTCTTCTCCATCCTAATCCCACAGAAACATGCACTATCCCCCGGAGACTTCCAGCATCATGCTGATGGCCAGGATGGTCGCCACCATCAAACAGGTACAGTGAGTGGTTTTGTTATCCCATTGTGGAAGTTATTCCTGAGGCTCTGTTTCCTTGGCCTGCCTTTCTCAGCATTTATTCTGACAATCCTCCCTCTCTCTGGGCTGGGGAGGGAAGTTGGTGCAATGCCTCTGCTTGATTCTTTTGTCAGGCTAAAGACAAGGAGTGGTGGATCAAGGCCTTCTCCCAGTTCTGCAGCAAGACAGCAAATGAAGAAGAGGAGATTGTGCACAAGCTGCTGGGGGACAAATTTAAGGTAAGACCCAGCAGCTCTTGAATCCTTGAGCCTTCCTTGTCGTGCCAGTGTCTGTGAACCCACAGGTGCAGAAGCCTCATTGCAGCAGGGGTGGGGAACACTGGAAGTTGCAGGCTTGGAGGGAGGGCTGTGCCAGTGGGGAAGTGAGCTGCTGAGAGGTTTTTGGCCTTGTGGTGCTTCCATGGGATGTGCTGCTCCTTCCTGTGGGTGAGATGTTCCCGCAGTGGGCTGGGACAGTGTGATATTTAGCTGCTGAGTAGGTGGCTTTTGCTGCTGGAATGGGTGGATTTCACGGCTGTGAGGGCAGCAGCTTCAGCCGTGCAGGGCAGGCTGAGGAGCCTGAATTCTTCTGGAGCCTCTGGCCTGTGCTGGGCTCAGCCTCAGCCCAGGGCTGACACCCACAGCACCTCCCACCCTGACCATGCTGCCATGTCCTGCCAGGGCCAGCTGGAGCTGCTGCGCTTGCTCTTCACCGAGGCTCTCTATGACGAGTATCTCAGCAGGGTGAGTGAGTGGATCTGCCTCCCAAACAGCCCAGGAGCATTGGCCAGGGCTTCTCCTGGGACTCTGCTTGTTCCATGCTTCCCCCAAAGCTCCCTGTGGCATTCGAGGCATTGCAGAGCGAGGTGCTCCTGCAGGCTGGCCTGGGCTCAGTTCCTGTGTTCTCTCCCTTCCGCAGTGGTTCACTCCAGAAGGCTTTCGATCCCTCTTTGCCCTCGTTGGGACCAATGGCCAAGGCATAGGAACCAGGTAATGAGGCTTTGTGGGTGTTCCTTGCAGGGCAGGGGAGATGGGGAATGTGTCTGGGTTTAAGAGAGGGGAAAGGAGAGAGGGAGACTTAAAAACTTCATCCTGGATGTGTCCAACCCTTTCACATCCCTCTCCATGACCTTGGCTGCTCAGACCCACCTTGGATCCTCTCTGTGAGGTCCCAGCCTCACACTGGGGGAGCTGACAGCTCTGTGGGACTGTGACAGTGTCCCACTGCTCCCTGACACCATTGTGGGACTGTGACAGTGTCCCACTGCTCCCTGACACCATTGTGGGACTGTGACAGTGTCCCACTGCTCCCTGACACCATTGTGGGACTGTGACAGTGTCCCACTGCTCCCTGACACCATTGTGGGACTGTGACAGTGTCCCACTGCTCCCTGACACCATTGTGGGACTGTGACAGTGTCCCACTGCTCCCTGACACCATTGTGGGACTGTGACAGTGTCCCACTGCTCCCTGACACCATTGTGGGACTGTGACAGTGTCCCACTGCTCCCTGACACCATTGTGGGACTGTGACAGTGTCCCACTGCTCCCTGACACCATTGTGGGACTGTGACAGTGTCCCACTGCTCCCTGACACCATTGTGGGACTGTGACAGTGTCCCACTGCTCCCTGACACCATTGTGGGACTGTGACAGTGTCCCACTGCTCCCTGACACCATTGTGGGACTGTGACAGTGTCCCACTGCTCCCTGACACCATTGTGGGACTGTGACAGTGTCCCACTGCTCCCTGACACCATTGTGGGACTGTGACAGTGTCCCACTGCTCCCTGACACCATTGTGGGACTGTGACAGTGTCCCACTGCTCCCTGACACCATTGTGGGACTGTGACAGTGTCCCACTGCTCCCTGACACCATTGTGGGACTGTGACAGTGTCCCACTGCTCCCTGACACCATTGTGGGACTGTGACAGTGTCCCACTGCTCCCTGACACCATTGTGGGACTGTGACAGTGTCCCACTGCTCCCTGACACCATTGTGGGACTGTGACAGTGTCCCACTGCTCCCTGACACCACTGTGGGACTGTAACAGGTTCCCACTGCTCCCCAACAGCTCTGTGGGACTGTGACAGTGTCCCACTGCTCCCTGACGCCCCTGTGGGACTGTGACAGTGTCCCACTGCTCCCTGACGCCCCTGTGGGACTGTGACAGTGTCCCACTGCTCCCTGACGCCCCTGTGGGACTGTGACAGTGTCCCACTGCTCCCTGACGCCCCTGTGGGACTGTGACAGTGTCCCACTGCTCCCTGACGCCCCTGTGGGACTGTGACAGTGTCCCACTGCTCCCTGACGCCCCTGTGGGACTGTGACAGTGTCCCACTGCTCCCTGACGCCCCTGTGGGACTGTGACAGTGTCCCACTGCTCCCTGACGCCCCTGTGGGACTGTGACAGTGTCCCACTGCTCCCTGACGCCCCTGTGGGACTGTGACAGTGTCCCACTGCTCCCTGACGCCCCTGTGGGACTGTGACAGTGTCCCACTGCTCCCTGACGCCCCTGTGGGACTGTGACAGTGTCCCACTGCTCCCTGACGCCCCTGTGGGACTGTGACAGTGTCCCACTGCTCCCTGACGCCCCTGTGGGACTGTGACAGTGTCCCACTGCTCCCTGACGCCCCTGTGGGACTGTGACAGTGTCCCACTGCTCCCTGACGCCCCTGTGGGACTGTGACAGTGTCCCACTGCTCCCTGACGCCCCTGTGGGACTGTGACAGTGTCCCACTGCTCCCTGACGCCCCTGTGGGACTGTGACAGTGTCCCACTGCTCCCTGACGCCCCTGTGGGACTGTGACAGTGTCCCACTGCTCCCTGACGCCCCTGTGGGACTGTGACAGTGTCCCACTGCTCCCTGACGCCCCTGTGGGACTGTGACAGTGTCCCACTGCTCCCTGACGCCCCTGTGGGACTGTGACAGTGTCCCACTGCTCCCTGACGCCCCTGTGGGACTGTGACAGTGTCCCACTGCTCCCTGACGCCCCTGTGGGACTGTGACAGTGTCCCACTGCTCCCTGACGCCCCTGTGGGACTGTGACAGTGTCCCACTGCTCCCTGACGCCCCTGTGGGACTGTGACAGTGTCCCACTGCTCCCTGCCACCACTGTGGGACTGTGACAGTGCCCCTGTTTCCCCCCAGCTCCCTGAGCCAGTGGGTGCACGCGTGTGATGCTCTGGATCTGCCCATGCTGCAGCGGGAGGAGCTGGACGCCTTCATCGACCAGCTCTACAAGGACATCGAGAAGGGTGAGGCTCTGTGCAGGGACAGGACAGGGAGCCTCGGGATATGAATCTTCCTCCTCCTTCCTCCATCCCCTCCCAGTGGGAGGGAAAGGCTCTTGGGAAATCACCCTCCAGCAGCCGGCCCCAAAGCAGTGCTGGCTGTGGTGTTCATGCTGATGGACATTGTGCTCATGTGTGGAAGAGCTGGAATGGACCATGCACAGCTCTAACTCCTCTCTCTGTGCTGCAGAATCAGGAGAGTTCCTCAACTGCGAGGGATCAGGGCTCTACGTGCTGCAGAGCTGCTGTAAGTAACCAAGGACTGGGAGGAAAACCAGTAGTGAGGAGGGAAATGTCCCGTGCTAGGCTGGCTCTGTTCCTAACAGCCTCTGGAGAAAGGGGTTTGTGCTTGCCACGTCTGTGGGATGAGATGGGATGGGATGGGATGGGGTAGGGTGGGTGTTGCTCCCTGTGTCCCTTGCCCAGCTGTGGAATGGCCAGTCCTGCCTCGGATGAGCTCAGGTGTGATGTGGGTTCCACTTAGGCATTTAGCAAAGAGATTGTGTTGCCCGTAGGTAACCACAGCTGCATCCCCAATGCCGAGACATCCTTCCCAGAAAACAACTTCCTCCTGCATCTCACTGCTCTGGAGGACATCGAAGCAGGAGAGGTGAGACAGCAGGGCCTGGGTGGACCTGAGGTGACATCACACTGTGGCATCAACCCTGTGTCCCCTCCACCCTCCATGGACCCCAGCCCAAATACTTCTGTGTCCTGCATCATCTTGGCAGAGGAATTCAATCCCCATCGCATGTAGCAGCTGCCAGACCCTGTGTTTCTACCTGCCTCTGAGAGGGACTGGGACAAATCCTGCTGCTTTGGGATCATGGGGAGCTGTTCTGAGCCCAACCCGTTTTTGTTTGCTCACAGGAAATCTGCATCAGTTACTTAGATTGCTGCCAGAGGGAGCGGAGCAGACACAGCCGCAACAAGATACTCAGGTAGGGGCTGGAGGTACTGGGGGAGAACTCACACCCTTTACACCCCAAAGAGGCCATCAGGGCAGCATCCCTGCCCCAGGGCTGTGTGTGCCTTGGGGTGTGCTGTGCATCTGCTGCTGTGCACTTGGGGTTTGTGGCAAGGAGTGTGTGCAGCATGTGGTGCTTCTGGTGCTTTGAGCTCCTTGTAACATGTTGTAGCCTTGGGGACCAAGGATTTGGGGTCTCCTCTCTCTGCAGGCTTGCACAGCTCTGCAGCTCACTCCTGCAGACCCTTCCTTTTCCTTCTCTGCCCCTCAGGGGTTGAGGTTCCTGCTGGTGGTCACTGTCCCCATCTCCCATCACCCTTGTCCTGAGCCACCAGGATGGAACCCCCAAACTCCTTTGGGTTTGACACATTTAGCACCTTCCTGGCTGCTCTCTTCCTGCCCAGTGGGATTGAACCTGTCTCAACACCATCCCTCTGTCTCCTCCTGCCTCACCTTCCAGGGAGAACTACTTGTTTACCTGCTCGTGTCCCAAGTGCCTCGCGCAAGCCGACGACGCCGACGTGACGTCGGACGAGGAGGAGGAGGGCGAAGGAGAGACGGACGATGCCGAGCTGGAGGATGAGATGACTGATGTGTGATCCTGGCCCCGGGCGAGAGGAGAGGGAAGGGACGGGAAGGGAAGAAGGGCCTGGGGGTTCCTCCAAGAGGCAGCAGCTTTAATTCTGGAACAGGGTTGTGTTGTGGGGTCAGGGAGGTGCTGGAGCTGGGAGCAGGAGGCAGGCCCTGCTCCTGCCTGTCCGTGTTGTCCATGCCTGTGTGTGTGTGTGTGTGTGTGTGTCAGGCTGTCCCCATCCCTGTGAGGACAAGCTGTGAGCCCTCCACCACATCCCAGTTCCTGGCGAGGCTGGCTGGTGCTTGCAGGGGAGGCTGGAGGAGAGTGGCATCCAGCCAGGCCCTGGACACTGCACTGGTCAGCTGTTGGCTGCTCTGCTGTGTCTGTGCCAGCCGTGGATGCAGAGGAGCTTGTCCTACCCACCCTGCAGGGACGAGGGGAATGTGTGTGTGTGTGTGTCTGTGCACAAGAGGTACTATTTAATGTCTATATTAGCACTATCTACACACTCTGGAGCTGGGGCCCTTATATATCCTCCATCCCATGCCTTGGCCAGCAGGGAGGGGCAGGGGACCTTGCAGGGGATGCCTTGGAGGGTGGCTCAGAGCTTGAGTCCAGCAGGGAGAGCAGAGCTGACCTTGCAGGCACCTCCTTCCCACGACACAGAGCCCCAGGCAGCGACTGCAGGACTGTAGAATGGCCAGGAGCTGACATGGGCTGTGGTGTCATCCAAAACCCACAAGACATTTTGGGTTTTGCCAAGAGGGAGTTGTCCCTCCCTCCAGCCAGCCGTGGGATGAGGATGTGCCCGTGGGGGAGCGGCCGTGCCCAGGGATGCCCCTGCACCCAGTGGTCCCACATGGAGATGTGCCAGCACCGAGTGGCCCCACTGGACGTCCCTTGTCATCCATGCCACGCTGCCTCCCTCAAGGCCACCACGCTCTGGTGTCCCGTGTGGCTGGAGGAACAACAAGTGACACACAGGCAGCAGGTCAGGGATGCACCAGGGTTGTTTCCTTCCTCCATGGATTTTGGGGAGCTGTTTTCCTGCCACTGTGTCCGTGGCAGCTGGATGTGGGACCGAGGGTGGCACACCTGTGACACTGCCATCACTGCCAGCCCTGCCTCCCGCTGCTTGTCCCCCTCAGTGTTCGTAATAAACCGAGACTGGTGACAAGTGGGGCCCTGTGCTTTGTACTGGTGTAAACTGGAGGCTGCTGAGTGCAGGGAGGGCTGTGACCCAGCAGCTGTTCCTGAGGGGACGAGGGAACAGACACCTGTGGAAGTGTGGGCTCTGGATTTGTGACCAGCCCACCCTTAGGGACAGGTGCTGGAGGCTCTGACTGAGCCCTGCTCCAGCTGCAGGAGGCACTTGGGGAATTTTACTAGGAAAAAATTCGGGGATGAGATTTATCTCTTCATCTGACTGCTGGAAATAAAAGAGAAACTTCCCTTTCTCTCAAACTTACTCAGACTTCATTAGCTCAGATGAAAATATACAGACATTGGGTGAGCCCTGCTGGTACAGACCAAGCTTGTATCGCTCTCCCCCCATCCCTGCCAGTCCTGTGTCCCTCCAAATCAGCAGCACAAGGTCCAAAGTTTCCTGGGAAGTGCTGGCCTGCCCTGGGCCCTCACCTCCCTCCCACACTCCCAGCACAGTGCCAGGCTCAAGGTTCCCCCTGGCACTGGTGTTTGCCCTTCTGTGCCAGCAGAAAGATCTCCCTGTCACCAAATCCAGCAGGATCTCCGGAGCACGTTGGGATCCTTTCCTCAAACCTGGTCCTTAGGGTGGCATCCTGGGATCCACCAGGAAGTCCTCGATCCGCCACAGCCTCTTGCTGCTACCAGAAGGTCCAGGGGGGCTGCATCATCTCGTAGGTGGGAATGCTGGTGACGTTGACAGGGATGGAGATGACTGCCCAGGGGAGCCCGTGCTGCTCCAGGGAGCGCCTGATCATGTACCTGGAGGGAGGGAGGAAGGGGTGACAGGTGTTGCCAGGCTGCCAGGGCTGGGAGAGAGCACAGCCAGACCCCAGCACAAAGCACAACCCAGCTCAAACTCTGCCGATGCACCAGGAGCAAATCCATGCACAATGTGGCTCCCAAAGCCCGGCCAGGCCACACTGACCACTGAGACCTCCCTGTCCTGAGGGCACAAGGCTGGCACTCTGTAGAAAAGATGTGGCCCTATTTTGAGGGCTTGGTCTGTAAATCACTCTGTGTTCATAGATTGATGATTAGGTTTTATTTATAGGTAGATAAGTAGATAGATATTAATAAAAGGATGATTGAGAGAGAGGGAGAGATCAGCAGCTTCTACAGCAGGTGCTGGAGCTGCCATCTATTTCTATGTCTCTCTGTGTCTGTCTGTCTGTGTGCAGCACTAGAATGGAATGCACAACAAGAACAGAGAGGACATCTTTGATTGGACAAAGGCAAACACTTTATCATAAATATTTTTCATATTTACATTCTTTTCTCTTGAAAACTACTGAGAGCTCCCTTTAGAAATAGAGTTAACTATTACAACTGAAGACAGGTTAGAAAGAAATTGCTTTTTCCAGCTTGTCTCTGAGATTTCTCAAAAACCCACTGCCAAGTCATGACCACAACATTGGCTGTTCCCAGGAGCTGTGCCAGCCCTGGAGGGCAGCCTGGGCACGTACCCGTCCCTGCCCAGCAGGAAGAGCGCAGGGATGTCGGCTGTGCGCCGGGAGCTGTCCTGGATCATCTCGATGTAGAAGCTGTCGTTGTCGTAGGCGTTGTCGGCGATGATCACAGCCAGCCCGCCGTGCTCCTGGATCACTCGCGTCTTGGACAGGAAGGAGCAGCCCCTGTGGCACAAAGTGACCACAAAGTGACCAACCTGGGGTGGCCACAGGTTGCCCCAAAGCCTGCACGTGCCAGGGCTTGCCTGGTGACACCCAAATGAGGATTGTCTCCCTGATTCCACACCTCCTCCAAACCCTGCTCCTCTGAGTGTGTATTTTAGGCACAAGCCGCCCACACTCCTAAAAAAATATAAAATCCTGAAATGGGTTGGGTTGGAAGAGGCCTTAAAGCTCCTCCAGTTCGGGCAGGGACACCTTCCACTATCCCATGTGGCTCCAAGCCCCATCCAACCTAACCTTGGACACCTCCAGGGATATGAGGCATCCAGAATTTCTTTGGGCAACCTGTGCCAGGGCCCCACTGCTCTCACAAGGAAGAGTTCTTTCCCACTGTCTAATCTAAACCTACTCTCTTTCAATCTGAACCCAGACAGAGTTTCTTCCACCTTACCACAGGCTAAAAAATCCAAGATGAAATGCTCCAGAGTAGGAATTTTTTTAATCACATTTTCCTCTTGAAAAGCTCAAGCTTTCCACTTGAGCAAAGCCACAGGAAGAATCTGGAGGTGATGGGGAGATGTGGCCAGGGCTCCTCTCCTGCCCGAGGGTCCCCCCCAAGCAGCTCCCACTCCACCAGACCTACCCCCTCTCCACCAAGGCGATCTGGTCCTGGATGAAGACTCCATTGTTGAGCTCTCCACAGGCCTCCGGAGGATCCGCCGGGACCAGGTGGATCTGGTCGTACCTTGTGTTCTCCGAGGAGACAGGCAGGGTGAGCCAGGGGGGATCACAGCTGCTTCCCCTCCCCAGCCCCACCATCCCTGCGGTTTGGGGGGAGATTTTGGGCTCCCAGGAAGGCTCAGAGCCAGCCCTGGGGCTGGTCCCTACCTCTGGAATCCTGCTGAAGCCAAGGATGCTCATGGAAGAGCAGTGAGCTCTGTTTTTATCCAAACTCCAAATCACTGAGCCCCACCAAGGAACAATATTGGGATAGAGGGACCCAAAGTGACAAATTTGGTTTTGAATACTTACAAACACGCCACCGAAATCCTTGGCTGGGGTGGCAGTGAAGATGTAGCGAATGTCTCCAGGGCTCAGCACTTGGAAGTATAAATACTCGTGGATGCGTAAACCTGGAGGTGAAAGGACAGAGCTGAGAGGCAAGGGAAACGAAAGGCAAAACCCCTGAAAAAAGGGGAAAATTCTCAGTTATCACTCCTGAACCGAGGGGTGATGAACCCCTCAGCAATGCCAACTCCTGGCTGGGCCAGGACCGAGGAGCCAAAATGTCCCAAATATTTTGGGGTATTCCAAAGGGAGATGTGGCAGTTCCCAGGGGCTGAGGGGGTGATGAACTGGGAAAAGCACCGGGATTGAGGGGCACGAGGGGAAGGGAGAGATGCTGCCGGACCTCGGAGGGGTGATAGACACCCAGATGGAGGAGAAGAGAGGGGAAATGCCCTCGGGTCACAATGCACACGGAGAAACAAGCTTGGATTAGGGTGCAGCAGGAAATGGGATGGAGCTGGGGAGCAGTGCTGGGAGGTGAACCTGGATCACAGGGCCCAGAGGGGAAATACAAGGGGATCAGAGCGCAGAAAGTGGAAATGCTGCTGGATTGAGGTGCTGGATGGGGAAACGCAACTAGGTCGAGGTGCACCGAGGGAATTGCACCAGGATGTAGGAGGAGAAACGCAATTAGGTGAGGGCGCGAGGGGAAATGGCCTCGTACCCCGATATAGGGTACAGGAGGGGAACCGTAATGGGGAAATACACCGGGAGAGAGACACAGGAGGGGAACCGCAATGGGGAAATACACCGGGAGAGAGACACGGGAGGGGAACCGCAATGGGGCCAGGAGGGGAGATACCCCGGGATCACGGTGCGCCAAGCGGTGAGGAGGCCAGCCCGGGATGCCTGGGGTGTGTGCAGGGTCCCGGTGCGGGGTGCGGGCTCAGCCCTGTCCCCGCTCCGTCCCTCCGTCCCTCCCTCCGTCCCTCACTCACCGCGGGCCGGGCAGCAGCAGCAGCAGACGCAGAGCCACAGCCACAGCCAGAGCAGCATGGCTGCGCCTCGCCCCGCCCACCAGCCCGCCTCGCGCTTCCCATTGGTGAACACCCCCGCTGAGCTCCTTCCTATTGGTCTGCGCTGCCATCAATCACTTGCGAGCCGGCGCGGGCAGCTGTCCGCTGCCAAATAGAGCTCCCTTACTTTCCCCGCTCTGCGCGCCCTCTGCCCTCCCTGCCAAATAGTGATCCGCTCCGCCCCCGGGAAGGTTCTGGCGTGCGCGGTGCATTGTGGGGCGGCGCCGGGAGCCAGCAGCCGCCGCGATGATGGTGAGTGCCCGCCGTGCCATCCGCGGTGCCATCCACTG
>VZRF01015373.1:2849-14212 GCA_013396875.1 Vireo altiloquus | reverse complement strand
GTGATGCGGGAGGTGGAAGTGTCTCCACCCTGCTTTCTCTGGGGATAAATCATTTTCCTTTGAGGTTCCTGCTCTGCTGGGTGTGGAAGAAAGCTGCGCGTTTCCTTGCACAAAGTCTTTCCAGGTTTCGGGGATGAGGGAGTAGTCAGGGTGGAGATCACTCAGTTCTGCTCCCTGCCCAGGCTCACCTGCAGCAGGGGCACAGGAGGGCACCCAGGTGGGTTTGGGGTGTCTCCAGAGGGGAACACTCCAGGCCCTCCCAGGGCTCTGCCACCCTCCATGGAAGAAGTTCTTGCTCATGTTGAGGTGGGACTTCCTGTGTGTTAATTCATGTCCTGTTACTAGGTGCCACCAAAAAGGGTCTGGCAGCAGCCTCTTGGCACAGCCTTGGAGAGATTTGTATGGATTGATGGGATCCTCTCCAGTCTAACCAGGCCCAGCTCCTGCAGTCTCTCCTTGTACGAGAGATGCTCCAGACCCCAGAGATGTTCTTTGTTCCTGTCACTGATCCCTCTCCAGTAGCTCCTTGTCTTGTACTTGTGACCCCTCAGTGCAACAGGCACAGTTTAATTCTGCTCTCTGCCTGCTGCCAGCTGTTCCAAACCACTGCATCCCAGATTTCGGTTGTGTTTGGGCTTTGCTTGAGCTGTGCCTGTGAGATGATTGCAGCACTCATGGAGTGGTTTGGGTTGAGAGGGACCCTGAAGTCCATGCAGTGCCACTGCTGCTGTGGGCAGGGACACCTTCCACTATCCCAGGCTGCTCCAAACCCTGTCCAACCTGGCCTTGGGCACTGCCAGGGATCCAGGGGCAGCCACAGCCTCTCTGGTGCTTCCACCACCCAGATTTGTTTGGTTCCTCACTGTCTCTGTCATTCCTACATGTTTTATCTCCTCCAGCCCAACATCAGAAGCACAACCTCACTGGGCAATGCTGCCCCCCAAAAAATCCCCCTTATTTTTGGGCCATTAATTGTGTGGTCCCCGAGCCTGTGGTGGAAGCAGTTGGGTGAATTCCCAATGCTGTGGGAGCAGTGGGAGGTGGAGAGCAGAGGAATTACAAAGAGTCTGTAGGTTTGGCCTTGTTCTTGCAGGGCTGAGTCTTTCTGGGCTGTAGGGAGTTCGCTGTGGGTTCTTGGGGAGTTTGCTGTGGGTTCTTGAGGAGTTTGCTGTGGGTTCTTGAGGAGTTTGCTGTGGGTTCTTGGGGAGTTCGCTGTGGGTTCTTGAGGAGTTCGCTGTGGGTTCTTGGGGAGTTTGCTGTGGGTTCCGAGGGAGTTTGCTGTGGGTTCTTGAGGAGTTTGCTGTGGGTTCTTGAGGAGTTGGCTGTGGGTTCCTGGGGAGTTCGCTGTGGGTTCTTGAGGAGTTTGCTGTGGGTTCTTGGGGAGTTTGCTGTGGGTTCTTGAGGAGTTGGCTGTGNGTGGGTTCTTGGGGTGTTTGCTGTGGGTTCTTGAGGAGTTCGCTGTGGGTTCTTGAGGAGTTTGCTGTAGGTTTTGGGGAGTTTGCTGTGGGTTCTTGAGGAGTTTGCTGTGGGTTCTTGGGGTGTTTGCTGTGGGTTCTTGAGGAGTTCGCTGTGGGTTCTTGAGGAGTTTGCTGTAGGTTTTGGGGAGTTTGCTGTGGGTTCTTGAGGAGTTTGCTGTGGGTTCTTGGGGAGTTTGCTGTGGGTTCTTGAGGAGTTCGCTGTGGGTTCTTGAGTTCACTGTGGGTTCATGAGGAGTTTGCTGTGGGTTCTTGGGGAGTTCGCTGTGGGTTCCTGGGATGGGGTAACAGCTGTGCCATGCTTCTCCCTGCAGCCAACTCCGGTTATCCTGCTGAAGGAGGGCACAGACACCTCACAGGGCATCCCACAGCTCGTCAGCAACATCAATGCGTGCCAGGTGATCGCCGAGGCTGTGCGCACCACGCTGGGCCCACGGGGCATGGACAAGCTCATCGTGGATGATCGGGGTAGGCACAGAGCAGTGGATTTATGTCAATTAAACCCAGCATTTGCATGTATGCAAATGTCAGCAGCCTCAGCCTGGGCTGAGCTTGGCTCTCACAGCAAGAGGTTGTTTCTGTCTCAGGGTCAGTTGAACACCTTGATGTCACCTGTAGTGATGCCTTAAATGGCTCCCTAAAAACAGAGAGCAGGCAGGAATAAAGGAATAAAGGAGGGATTGATTGGAAAGGCCTTCAGAGGTCACACTCTGGGCTCCAGAGGCTCCTGCCTCAGTGCATCCCAAAATGGACAATGCCAGCTCCCGAGTTCTTCCCACTTTGATATCAGCATCAATTGCCCAAGCAGAAGCCAGGCAAGGATGGAATTTGCCCAAGCTTGCCCCCCTCTCCCCAAGATGAAGGTTTGCAGTTGTTGGGCCCAGGAGGGTCTGGGTGTCCTTGGAGAGCGAGCTGGAGAGGCTTTGTTATGTCAGTGTGAGCATGAGAGAACAGCACTGAACGAGCTCCAGGGAGCTGCAGAGTCACACTGGGCAGGGCAGGGCTGGGAACAGGGAAAAGTTAAACCTAAGGCAGCAGTAGAATAAAGGATAATTCCCAGTCCAGCCTGAGGATTCCCTGTTTGCCTGGGCTGGGGCAGCTGGGGAGGTCTGGGGTTGTTGAGTTGGGTGTATCCAATGTGAGTCTGTGCCAGACAGCAGAAACACAGAGTCTGAACCTGTCTTCAGGTATTTTTGGCCATCTCTATTTTTAAACGAGGCTCATGATACCTGTGGAGTTACTCAGCAGTTGTGGCTGAGTGTGAGGTCAGTGGATGTTCTTGGGCTGAATTTTAATCTTTTTTTGGAGTGTGATTTAGAAATGAGCTTTGCCCTCACTCTGAAAGGACTTGTATGAAATCACCAAACTATTTATTTGATTTTTTAGTGGAGGTTGGGGTGAAAAGTCTTAGGATTGCCTTTAAATAGTTTTCACAGATAGGAACTGTAATAAATCCTTGTTCAAAAGGACAATTGCATTTAAATTTATCTAATGAGAACTAATATAGTTTCTAGGCTCTTTCTCCATGGAGTGCCAGTCTAGTATATTTTTTTATCTATCTGTGGAGGATTTTGAGAAGAGGGAAATGAACTCCAAGCCTTTGTTGGTGTGGAAAGTTGTTCTGCTCTCAGACTGCTTTCACTGAACCTGCTCCAAAATGGGCTGAAAAGACTCAGTTCTGGTGGAACAGAGGAACCTGCTGAGATCTCCTGAAACCCCCCAGAGACAGAGCTTTACCCCTGGTGGTGTAACACTGCCTTTAACATCCTTGTCTCCATCACCCCCAGGCAAAGCCACCATCTCCAACGACGGGGCCACCATCCTGAAGCTGCTGGACGTTGTCCATCCGGCTGCAAAGACCTTGGTGGACATTGCCAAATCCCAGGATGCAGAGGTGGGAGAGGAGCCTGCCTGTGCCTGGGGTGGAACATGGAGCAGCCTGAGTGCCAGGCTTTGTGGTTAATTGTGGTGGGAATTGCTCCTGGAGTGCTGGGATTTCTTCTGTCTGCTCTGGAGGCAGGCTGGGAGAGCTGGGAATGTTCCCCTGGAGAAGGGAAGGCTCCAGGGAGAGCTCAGAGCCCCTTGCAGGGCCTGAAGGGGCTCCAGGAGAGCTGGAGAGGGACTGGGGCCAAGGGATGGAGGGACAGGAGGCAGGGAATGGCTTCCCAGTGGGAAAGGGGAGCTTGGGCTGGGATGTTGGGAATGAGGAATTGCTGTGTGGGAGGGGGGGGAGGGGCTGGGCTGGAATTCCCAGAGCAGCTGTGGCTGCCCCTGGATCCCTGGCAGTGCCCAAGGCCAGGTTGGACATTGGGGCTTGGAACAGCCTGGCACAGTGGGAGCTGTTCCTGCACCTTGGCAGGGGGTGGCACTGGCTGGGTTTTAATGTCCCTTTCCACCCAAACCACTCTGAATCCATGAGGAATTCAGCCACAAATGTGTGGGCAGAGAAAATCCTGGAAGCCCTGTAGTGGTTTTGCAGCCACTCTCAGGGGGTCTCTGCAGCATGGGGGTGGCACAGGGTTGAGGTGGCACAGCGTGGGGTGGCACAAAGTGGGGATAACACAACGTGGGGTGACACCGTGTCCTCTGTCCGTGCAGGTGGGCGATGGCACCACGTCTGTCACCCTGCTGGCAGCTGAGTTCCTGAAGCAGGTGAAGCCCTACGTGGAGGAGGGGCTCCATCCCCAGATCATCATCCGTGCCTTCCGCACGGCCACACAGCTGGTGAGGCCTGGCAGGGGCACGGGAAGGGCACAGGAGTGGCACAGGAAGGGCACAGGAGGGCACTGCTCCCCAGGGCACCTGGGGACAGCTCTGTGCCAGCCACACTGACACACTTCCAGGGAAAACCCGCTTGGGAATGGGCGTGGGGAGTGCCAGCAGTGATCTCCTCCTGGCTCCCTGTGGGCAGCAGTGCCTCTCCCGGTGCCAGTGCCAGTGCCTGCTGTTACCAGCCTGCACCTCTGGAGTGCTGTCGCTTCCTTCAGGATTTCTCCCAAGGAAGAATGAATCAGTGGAGAGCTCATTTCCCATTCTCCTGCTCTCTGCTGCTCCTTAGTAAACTGTGTCTCCTGGAGCCTGTTGGTCCCATTAAGCTGATTTTTGGAGGTTCACTCCTCAATAACCCTTTGATTGCCAGGATCTCTGCTGAAAACAGAGGAGCAGCTCTGAGCCTCTTCCCACTCCTCATTTATTGCTGTGTTCCTTGGAATTACTGCGCTGGCAGGGGCGGAATAGCTTAAAACACTTTAAACTTCAGTGACGTTGAAGAGGAGAACAAAAGATAAAATACAAAGAGAGAGGTTGAGGCTCTCATCAACTCGGGAGCATAAATCATTAATCCAGCTGTTGCCTTTTTACCAGGCTGTGAACAAGATCAAAGACATTGCTGTCTCTGTGAAGAAGGAGGATAAAGAGTAAGTTTCCCTTGGAGATGACCTGGTTGTGTTCTGGGCTCCAGTTAGGTGCTGTGAGGGTGCTCCTGAAATCTGTGGCTGAGGTCTCCAGGTGAGATCTGGAGCTGCAGCTCCGCTCTGGGGTTCTTCCCAATTTCCCTGGAATTTCCTGCTCCTCCAGGGGCGGTGCTGTGCTCTCACTTGGCTGCAGGCAGTGATTTAGGGCAGTGTCTCCCAGAGCTCACACAGGAAGCTGGGCACCAAAATAAGTGGCCTGATTTCTTTTCTGCAGCAGTGGAGTCTTGCAGCTCTCACTGCAGTCAGTGGCAGTGTTAAATCTCAGCACTTCCCTGAGGATCAGATCCTTTTTTAGCTGTCACACACCAGGGTAGAGAGCTCATAGCAATAAGGAGGTGATCCCTTCAGCTGAGGAGAGAGAGAACACTTGAGTTTCCTTTTCTCCCTGGATTTTAAGCTCTTGCCTGCTTGACCTTGTTAATACCTGCAGTCAGCTTCAAGTATTTGAATTGCATGAGCATCTTGAGTAAACCCACATGGGTTTGATGCCTTAAATGGCTCCCTAGAAACAGAGAGCAGGCAGGAATAAAGGAATAAAGGAGGGATTGATTGGAAAGGCCTTCAGAGGTCACACTCTGGGCTCCAGAGGCTCCTGCCTCAGTGCATCCCAACATGGACAATGCCAGCTCCCGAGTTCTTCCCACTTTGATCTCAGCATCAATTGCCCAAGCAGAAGCCAGGCAAGGATGGAATTTGCCCAAGCTTGCCCCCCTCTCGCCAAGATGAAGGTTTGCAGTTGTTGGGCCCAGGAGGGTCTGGGTGTGCTTGGAGAGCGAGCTGGAGAGGCTTTGTTATGTCAGTGTGAGCATGAGAGAACAGCACTGAACGAGCTCCAGGGAACTGCAGAGTCACACTGGGCAGGGCAGGGCTGGGAACAGGGAAAAGTTAAACCCTAAGGGAGCAGGTTGTCCAAACCAAATGGTGAAAAAATGCTGGAAAAAAGCCCAAAGGTGGTCCTGTGATGGGAAATAGAGTAATTCCCATGGTCAGCAGGGACTGGGGATAGAGCCTGGCAGCTGCGTCCAAACACCCCTGGTGTCTCTGTCACCCACTCTGCTGCACATACATTACCTGAGTTAGTGTTTCAGGGCGTGTGCTGCCTTTGGAGGGCTTCAAAAACATCTTCCTGCCTTGGGATGAAGGAAGGGACCTGCCCTTCTTTGGTTTTAGGTGCCTAAAAGCCAATCAGCCTGGTCAGTGCTGGGTTAATCCTCGAGCTCTGAAAAGGAGACTGGGATTTGTCAGGCTGGGATTTGTGCCTTGTTCTCCCCATGGACAGGAGAGAGCTGATCATTGCCTCCACCTGAGAGGATTTTGGGCTCCTCATGACAAGAGAGCCCTTCAGGGGCTGGAGCATGGCCAGGGAAGGGAACGGAGCTGGGAAAGGGCTGGAGAATTCCTGAGGGAGCTGGGAAGGGGCTGGAGAGTTCCTGAGGGAGCTGGGAAGGAGCTGGAGAACTCCTGAGGGAGCTGGGAAGGAGCTCAGGCTGGAGCAAAGGAGGCTCAGGGGGGACCTTGTGGCTCTGCACAAGTCCCTGGAAGTTTGGAGCTGGGAGGGATCTGGGATCTGCTGGCAGGGAAGAGGGACAGGAGGAGAGGGAACAGCCTCAGGCTGGGCCAGGGCAGGCTCAGGGTGGATATTGGGGAAATTCCTGCATGGAAAGGGTTGGAAGTGCCCAGGGCAGGGGTGGAGTGCCCATCCCTGGGGGGATTTAAAGCCCTGTGGATGTGGCACTTGGGGACACAGGGCAGGAGTGGCCCTGGCAGTGTTGGATTCAGTGATCTTAAAGGTATTTTCCAACCTAAACCATTGTGTGATTAACAAAGCCACACAGGGTGTTTGGGGCTGTGAGAAGATCTGGCAGGTGACCAAACCCTTGTTTTTCCTCTCCTGCAGTGAGCAGAGGAGTCTCCTGGAAAAGTGTGCAGCCACAGCCCTGAGCTCCAAACTCATCTCCCAGAGCAAGGAGTTTTTCTCCAAGATGGTTGTAGATGCTGTGATGATGTTGGATGACTTGTTACAGCTCAAGATGATCGGGATAAAGAAGGTGCAGGGAGGAGCTTTGGAAGTAAGTGTTGTTGGAGCCTTCCTGGAAGGATGGGAGGCAGAGATCCCAGCTCTGGTTGGCTCTAGCAGGAGTGCAGCCTGGCTTGGCAGTGCCTGTCAGGGAATTCCCAAAGTGGAATAAAGCTGTTGGTGTGTGAGGAGGAAGCTTGGCACATAAGGCTGGGTTTCTTTTCCATAGGTGGAGAATCTGTTTTTTGAGCTAAATACACTCTTCACCTCACCACCCTCTACAGCAAAAGTTGTTACTGACACAAATTCCATTTATCTCTGCAAATAATGACTTTGCTTTTTTGTGGGAAATCTTAGTTGCTTTTGCTCCAAAAATCATGGTTGTATGTGGGATAACTGGGTTGGGAAAAATGCAAGGAAAACCTCGTGAAAGAGCTGATGCAGTGGTGGGCAGGGCAGGTGGGATGTGTGGTTTAAAACCTGTTGTGTCTGGGACTGCACCTGGATACGTGGTAGGGATTGTTCTGACCATGGGACAGCCCCTGTGGAGAGGGAATGCAGATCTGGTTTCTGTTCCCCCAGGAAATCGAGGAGCTCACATCAGGGAATGATGTTAGGCAGGGCTGAACTGCTGCAGGAAATCAGGGAGCTGGTGATGGAACTTGGGAAAACAAACCAGAGCAAAGAAAACCAGAGCAAACAAACCAGAGCAAAGAAAACCAGTGGGGGTGTGGATGAGAAATACCCAAGTTCAAAGGGGAGGAAAGGGAAAGAGATCAGGGAGAGAACTGATTGCTCCCTCCCTTGATCTTCAGATTGTGTGAGGATTTTTCAGCTGCAGAGTCTTGAGGGGTAGAGAGGAAGCTGCTTTTGTGAGCTGAAAGAAATCCTGGCTGCTTATTTCCTCTAAAAGTGTGTTAATCACAGGAGGCAGTGCTGGGAAGGCTTTGTAAATGAGGCCTGTGGAAGCAGGGAGTTGTTACTAACCCTGTGCAGAAAACCTTGGGGGGCTGAGCCTGAAGCAATCCCTGTGTTCCAGGACTCCCAGCTGGTGGCTGGAGTTGCCTTCAAGAAAACCTTCTCCTATGCTGGGTTTGAGATGCAGCCCAAGAAGTACCAATCGCCCAAAATCGCTTTGCTCAATGTGGAGCTGGAGCTGAAAGCTGAGAAGGACAACGCCGAGGTCAGAGTGAACACAGTGGAGGTAAGGAGGAGAGAGCAGCAGGGGAGGCTGAGCTGCTCCCTGTCCCTGTGACACCTGGGGGCTGGAGAGCCATGGATGTGCTGGGAATGTTCCCCTGGAGAAGGGAAGGCTCCAGGGAGAGCTCAGAGCCCCTTGCAGGGCCTGAAGGGGCTCCAGGAGAGCTGGAGAGGGACTGGGGCCAAGGGATGGAGGGACAGGAGGCAGGGAATGGCTTCCCACTGGGAAAGGGGNGGATGGGATTTAAGGATCCCTTCCCACCCAAACCATTCCATGATTCCATGACTCTGCACTCCCAGAAAAGACTAGATCCAATCCAGTCTTTCAGGCCTTTATAATTCCATGTGGATTAGATAGGATCTCGGGAAGGAATTGCTGGCTGGGAGGGTGGGGAGGGGCTGGGCTGGAATTGCCAGAGCAGCTGTGGCTGCCCCTGGATCCCTGGGAGTGTCCAAGGCCAGGTTGGACATTGGGGTTGGATCCATCTGTGTTCCTGCCGTGGCAGGGGTGGCACTGGATGACCTTTAAAAGGTCTCTTCCCACCCAAACCATTCTGTGATAAATGAGTTTGCCTTCTGCACATCCTTCACCTTTGGAAACACCTGGTGGGTTGTGCAGCCCAGTTTGGGATGAGGGTGCAGCAGTCTGGGAATCCCAGCAGGTTCAGGACATGTTTCTGAGCTGTCCCTGTGCCCCAGCTGTGCCCCAGCTGTGCCCCACAGCTCTGTGGTGGCTGCCTTGGGCCTGACAAGGCCTTCCAGGGAGAGCTTATCCAGCAGTGCTTGGAGTGCTCCAAGAGCTCCTCAGGTTTTAGCAGTGCCATAAAACAGGGCTGAGTGTTGGGAGCAGCTCTGTGCCAGGGCTGCCCCTGGGCAATGCCAGGCCTCTGTCACAGCCCCACCTGTCCCTCTCTGCTCCCTGCCAGGACTACCAGGCCATCGTGGACGCCGAGTGGAACATCCTGTACGACAAACTAGACAAAATCCACAAGTCAGGAGCCAAGGTGGTGCTGTCCAAGCTTCCCATCGGGGATGTGGCCACGCAGTACTTCGCAGACAGGGACATGTTCTGTGCTGGCCGAGTCCCCGAGGAGGATCTCAAGAGGACCATGATGGTGAGCAGCCCTGGCTGGCAGCAAAGCCTTTGTACCCAGTTCTGATGGTGCCAGGATGATGTTTTGCTTTTTCTTTCCCACCCCTCTCACACACCCTTTTATAGTTTGATGCATTCTCAGTGCTTTTAGCCCACACACTGTGACTTCCCAAGGCTGATAACTCAGCTCAGCCCCACGGCACCGTTAAACCAGGAGAGCAAACATCCTGGGAGCCCCAGACACCAAGGGCCTCTCCAGAACACATTTTGGAACCTCAGACAGGCCCAGCCAGGGGGAAGGTTCCTCACAACGAGGGCTTCACTCCAGCCTCTCACTGGGGGATCTTTGATAAATATATTAATTTTACAAGGCCTATAATTGTGTGTATTTCGGTGTCCATGCATTTTCAGGGCATTCCACCTGGACCAAGTGCTGCACCCAAAGATCCTGAAATAAACCCCAAAGTAAAAACCCCTTTTCCCCATCAACCATGTTTTGGTTTTAATTTTAAAACCAGAGAAAGGCAATACTGACAGCCCCAGGCTGATCATTCCCAAACTGCTGCTCATGGATCTCACTGCTCCATGCAAGGATTCCAGAGTTCCTTGTTGGGATGAACAGTCACACTCTGACTGCATCCATGCTTTCTCTGGTGCTGGTGTATGTATAAAGATCTGGTCAGTGCATCAGTAGAGGTTTATTTCCCCAAATTCTTCCCTGTTCCATCATGAGTGGGTTTTTTCCTGAGCTTTCTTTGTGTATCTCCTGGCCTCTGGAGCCTGTGATCAGCACCTTGAAGCTGCATGATGTGATTTTGCTGTCGAGGGTTGGCCTGGGCCCACGAGGTGGGAGGGAGGAGAAGGATTTTCCTGAATCTGGGTAGGTTTGGACCAACTCAGCAGCTGGAGCCAGCGAGAGTTGATGTGGATTTTCACCCCTGGTAACTCATGTTTGCCTCTGTTGCCTGCAGGCCTGTGGAGGATCCATCCAGACCAGTGTGAACTCCCTGTCTGATGATGTGCTGGGCCGCTGTGAGCTCTTTGAGGAGACCCAGATTGGGGGAGAGAGGTAAAGGCTCTCTGCACACCTGGAGTGTTGGGCAAACCCTCTCAGGGCAGCTGGAAAAGTTGGGGTCAAAGCATTGGCAGGTTCAGCATCTCTCGAGCTGTTTGAGGTGAAAACAAGGTTGTTAAAAAATGTTTATTTTACTGTATCCAAGAGCTGGTTTTTGAGGCTGGGTGAGGGGGCAGGAGCAAGATTCATTGAGAGCTTTTAAAATGCTTTTAAAAATGCACATTAGTTCTGCAGTGCCTTGTGAAAAGCACAGTGGTAGTGTTGCATTTGTGATGGAAAAGCAGCACATTTTGGGGTTGATTTGGGCTCTTTTGTGATGTTCCAGTGTGATGCTTCCCTGTCAGGGCAGCTGAAAGGGGAACAATCCACAGGGGTGCTCCTGTTGCTGGAGGAGCAATCCCATGTGGGAACAATCCCTCTGTGCTCCTGCCAAGTGCAAACAGGGAGCTCCAGTTTGGAGCAGCAAGAGGATTGATTTCCCTGGCTCAGCTGGAATTCCTCTTGTGCATTCCCTGGCTCTGTTCCTCCTCATCCCATGGGACCTGTGAGGGGCACAAGAGCTGCAGGGTTGGCTCTGTGCCCACCCCTCCTGTCCAGCAGCAGCTCCTCCATCCCCAACCCTTCCCTTTCCCAGGTACAACTTGTTCACAGGCTGCCCCAAGGCCAAGACCTGCACCATCATCCTTCGAGGGGGGGCAGAGCAGTTCATGGAGGAGACAGAGAGATCCCTGCACGATGCCATCATGATCGTCAGGAGAGCCATCAAGGTGAGCCCAGGGGCACCTCCCTGTGCCACCTCCCTGTGCCCTCTGTCAGGAGAGCCATCAAAAGAGCCCTGGGGCACCTCCCTGTGCCCTCTGCCAGGAGAGCCATCAAGGTGAGCCCAGGGGCACCTCCTTGTGCCCTCTGTCAGGAGAGACATCCTCGGGGGCACCTCCCTGTGCCCTGTGTCAGGAGAGCCAATCTGAGCCCCAGGGGCACCTCCCTGTGCCACCTCCCTGTGCCAGGAGAGGCATCAAGGTGAGCTCTG